>JANHGN010010725.1:0-17729 GCA_024605025.1 Megaceryle maxima
GGGAGGGGGAAGTAGGGCTGGGGAGGGGGGGGGGGGGGGGGGGGGGGGGGGGGAAGAGAGAGAGAGGGAATAAAAAAATAAAATAAAAAGGAAGAAAACCTTTGACTGATGGTGCTGTTATGAGAAGAAGATTGGCTCCTGTTCTTCAGTGCCAGGGATGGTCACGCAGTGAAATGCAAAGGGGTCCTGCAGGGCATGTAGCAAGTGCTATTGGGTGTGTCTTTGTATTGCCTCCTGAGCTTGTCTGCTTCTTCTGAGTAAGTTTGTGTCCCAGCAGAAAAGCCAGAAGAAAATACAGGCACAGAACTTAATTCTCTGTGTATGAGAGAACAAGGCTGGACTCTGCATAAGAGTCAGGGAGGATGTATGATTAATCATGACACAAAGTGGCTTTTGTGCCACATAAGCTGCTCCTCTGTGATTGTTAAGATAGCACTTCAGCTGTCCTAAAACTGACTGCTGGGGACCAAATGCTGACTTCTGTCAAAAGATAAAACGTTAAATAAGAAAAATCAACATGTCAGAAAAATTATTGTCTGGAAGTGAATGAGGGTATGGCGAGATAAAATACCAGAGAAAGGGAGACTTCTTTAACTCAGTCTGGAACTAATGCAGGGTGTGAGTGGCAAGTGTTAGTCATCGGTATTTTCTGTGCTCCTGCTACACGCCCTGGCAGACCCCAGCTGCCTGCTTTGGCCAGATGCAGCTGTGAGGGCAGGGCAGAGGGCAGTGCACAGCCCCCGCTGCGTCTGTGGAGGGGGTCTAAACTTTTTGGACAAAGACTGAACTTTCTTCCTTTCCTCCAGAGAGCTTCGCTTATCAATATAGCAACTTCGGAGCACATGTTCTCCCAGTGGTGTGGAGGACCTGACTTCTCACAGTATTTCTGCATGCTCTGGATTTGGTAGAGGACTTTAGAGTATAAGCTGAAAACCTTAGTGAAGAGTGAATATTCCCAGAGTCCTGGCTGGTACTGACTAAATGTCTGCTGAATGGCACAATGCCAAGGACTACAGTTTATGTTATTATTCCCTTGGAAGGAGATCTGCTCCTTTATGCAACTCTGAGTCTTTACTTTTGTTATCAGTGTAAGTCTTTGAGAGGCTTTTAACTAGCAGAAACCTGGAGTACTACCCTGTTTGACTAGATTCTGACTTATCAGCAGTGAGAACAGCTGCTAATCTTTTGCCAGGTTATGACCTATTTATTCATAGGGGCTAAAAAAGACCAGAAAAATGGAATTTAAGATTGTGCGCTCAGTGAAGTCCAAATAAATAAGCCTAGCACAAAAGGTCCTGCCAGGGTGAAAATACTCTTTCTTCCTTTTGCTGCTGGAGTGTTTATGTATGGCAGAGCTCTAGGTCCAACAGCATCTATGGTTTGTGGAGCATCGTAACCTTTTAAGTCGCTAGCCCTGCTGCAAGTAGCCCCTTTCTGAGGAGTGCTGAAGACCAGCATAGCTGCAATGTAGAGGTTTTCTATTTTTATTGTTTCCACTCATCATTCAGATAACAAAATTAATTTATCACCACCTGATAGAGTGGAGAAATAACAGTTTCCTTTTCCTTTTGCCTTTCTCCTTTTCTTTGCCTTAGCCTTTGCCTTTCCTTTTTCCCCTTGGATAACTGGTTTACAAGAAAATCATAAATATCTATGCCCAGACACAGACTTACTATTGCAGAAAGGAGATCTGCTGCCTAATGGACTCTTAGTTGTATGATACAACCGTCCTTCCCTCAGATTGGAGCTGGGCTACTTTTGTGTTTCCAGGAGGAGCATGCAGCACACTGCACTGAATACAAAAATGTTGCTCTTAGATTATAGGATATTAAGTAAAGCCCACTGAAGTAGAATTGGTCAGATCCTCTTTCAGTTCATGGAAAATCATAATATGTAAACCTTATTGCTGGGCCTCCAGTTCTTCAGTGCATTCATGGCGTTCTGGTGGGTTAATATTGTTGAGGCTAGTGGAACACAGTACTAAAAGCATATTTTGAAGCTAAAATGACAGACAAGCTTTTAGCAGATTTTCAATACTAACATCACTGACTCCAAGCTTTTCTAGTCCTCTCTTCACGGTGACATTCTTAAAATGTGATTCAAGGAAATAGAGTCCTAAACATGGGTTTATATATAAGTTTCTGTCTTTATATGGTCCTAACCTATGAAATTCTGAAAAATTTGTCTGTTACAGCTGTACAAGTCTAAGTTAAACATCCTGTGACCTATTGCTTTTTTCACCTTGTGTCAATGAAATTAAGGAAAAAACTAAGAGAATAGTTACAGCAAACAAAAAGGTATAAAAGCTGTGCCAAATAAGTATCCCTATGTGTCTTTCATTAGAGTGCTCACACAGATGTCTGGAAATCATCCTGTTCCCTTCCTGCCCTGAAAAAGAGGTTTTCACAATTCAAATGTAGCCACCTTGTTTTAGACTTAATTTTAATTTCTGTGCAGGAAATTCATTCTAGAGAAAATAACATAGATGCCAGTTGCTAACTAGTTAAGGAAGAAAGCAGAGTAAGAAAGTATACAAACTTTCTTACCTTTTATCTTTTTCTGTATGTGGCTTCAGTGCTGCTTCCAAAATAATTATTAATAATTATTGGTTATTCTTGGTTAACAGAAATGAAATTTCACTTCACACATAGATATAAATATTGAAGAACTATTTAGCAGTAAGGTAGTGAGTCTGAGAGAAACACTTGGCTTTTAGCCATGTGTTAAGAGTTACAGGATGCAAGAGAAAGCATTCCATAAATATTTACTACAAATGCATTGTTAACATTTGATTAATATGAAGGGAAAAGAGACGAATGTTGGTTGTTCTGTTTAATGCTGTGGTCCTTGTTCATTTGCACTACTTTGTTTTCCCAAGGAAGAAGGACACACAAAGAGAGTTTGAACAGTTTAGAGCAACAAAGCTACCCTTGTAGCTAGAAGAGCTGTTTTGTTGTTGTGTTTTTTTTTTTTTTCATTAAAATAAGATGTGAACATTTTCATTAGATGAGTGGCAAATTAGGAAGATGTCATTGTGTAAGACTTTCTATATGGATATAAGGAATGTGTCAAGTACAACAGCCTACCATTTGAACAGATGATGGTTTTCAAAAAGATGACTGCATTCACATTGCTGGATGGATGCTGGAAGAGCCAGATGAAGTTGATTCAGTTCCAGATGCTAAATATGAAAAGTTTATTGGAAGGCTCAACAGATGTAGCATTTACAGCCACAGACTTGCTGCTGAGGTACCAGCTAAGTGGATTTTGTATACGTTCAATGTTAAAACAGTGCAATGCACAGCATAATACATCAGGGAAATGTTAGTCTTGATGTCTCAGATAAACATTCATTTGCAAATGCTCAGTCCATAAACTAAGGACTGTTTCCTTTAGCCACAGGCATACTTTCTTTATGGCCAACTTTAGTGATCATGTAAGTTTACATAGCAAGAAAATAAATAATATTAATGCAAGCAGCTGTGTTAAACAGTTAGAGTAGCTTTTCAGATGAAGAGAACTCCTAGTGAAAATGCTGAGAGATGATGACATTTCATCTCAGTTTGTGACCTTTCCTTCTGTGTTTTATTTACTGGAACTTCAGAATTTGAAATAGTGTCCTTGGTTTTGAATGAGAGAAAGGGTAAAATACATTAATTAAAGATGATAGGCAAGTGCAAAATGTTCCTCAGAGCTCCTCAAATACTGCTCGCCCCTCCCACAAGCCATTCATTCCTGAGGCTTCTGGTTCTGGCAGAGCAATTCTTCATTAATATGTTCTCAACACTCAGTTGTTTTACGAATAGAAAGCACCTACCTACCAGACTATCTTTGTGATAGCCTAGGATTTTTATATAAAAATAGGTGGAAACAATTTTAATTAATGTATTATATAGTCTCAAAATATTGTCTTGGCACTTGTTATGATGCCTATGGATTCTGAACTTCAAGTCTTTTGTACTTGGACCTAGTGTTCTCTCTCATACAGGATTTCTTTGCTGGGCAGTCAGTATATCGAACATATTGTAACACCTTTTAAAGAAAAAACCCCAACTTTTTATTTAATTTTATATGAAGAAAATTTGCTTTCTACTGTCCTCCATGAGTACATTGCAATCTCACGTGTGCTTCATAGAGATATTTGCATTCAAAACAATTTTTCATGCTGTTATCTTAAAAAAAAAAAAAAAATCTGAGTCTTCCTGATAAAATACATGCAGTCTGACCAATAAAAGGCAAGTGGGCTACTCTTCTTACTCCTACCGTGCTCAGAACAGAAAAAAAAAAAATGCTAGAAAGAGTTACGCTAAAAATACTGGTACATGGTGGACCACTGTTTCCATTTTCATTAGAGCTCTGTAGTCAGTGGCTTCAGCAACTTAACAGACACTATGAAGGAGATATTAAAAAAAAAAAGTCAAGGTATGATTACTTGCTTTGAATGCAAGTTGTGTTGTATGATTATCTTTTCCATAGAGTGCATAGTGCAGCTGAATCAACAGAACTCTTACCGTGTTTCAGGTTTATAAAACTCAAGCTCTATAGGTGATCTACTCAAGACATGCCAACACATGGCTGCTTGGAAAAGTGGTGAGTTAATGTGTATTCCGGTGTCCTAAGAGTCTTCTGAAATACTGTTCCTCTCACAGACCCATGGAGACGCATGATCACTGTGGAAGCAGGAGATGGTGGACTTGCATATGAAGGCTTATTTCTCAGATCTCGCTGCCTCCTTGTTGGAAATGTGATGTACCAGAGGTGCATAACAAACTGCTTTGGAGAGAATTTTGAGACCAGCACATTCATACTTTTCACATTTATCACTGCCTTGACACAATTAATGAAATACCATCTTCATATTGGCTCACATTATCATTCTGACACAGGCATTTAAAAGAAATTTCAATTCTGCTTTTTATTATACCCAAGTCATTATTCATATAAACTAGAGAAGGGCAAGGACCATCTATGTGTGTGTTTGTACATGAGGGAGAGTATGTTTGCGTGCACTCACAGAGGGAAGTGTTTGGGAAATGAACAGCACATAGCAACAGAAAACAATAGGTCTCCTTACTGTTTATAAGATGAACCCCTTTAAAATTATAATGAAGTGTTTGAACACAGAATCACAGCATTGTTGAGGTTGGAAGGCATCTAGTCCAACTGTCCTTGCTGAAGCAAGGTCAGCCAGGGTGGGATGCTCATGACAAGCCTCATTCTGATCATCAAATAAGTATTTGATTACCAAAAAAGCTATGATTTTGTCGTAGAATCATAAGACATTTCTAAGTGTGTTTTCTTATTGGATTCTGTACTTAGCATTCATGGTTCCTGTTTTCCACTGTTTCTCTGAAACCATGACAATAAAGAACTGTAATTAAGAAAAGAACTAGAGAGAGTCCCTTAATCACATGATTCCAAGAGCAGAAGTTTAAGACAAAAAATATACACAGACGTTTTTTAATTATGCAAACAGTGTGTCACATCTACGCTCTACTCCACACAAAGCTGAACAGAGTACAACTAACAGCCAACCCTTGAGCAAAGCAGTGGTTATAAATTAACTGCCCAGACTGTGAAGATAATGAATCTCATAACCAAGAATTTCCTCAGGCTTTGCTCAGCTCAGGGATGAAAACTAGCAACTGTTTTAGGAAGAAGCCACAGCTGATCTCAGCTACGATCATAACTTTTTAAGGAGAGGGTCACTCCACTTGTTCTTGGTATCATTTGATTGCTTCAAAAACAGTACAGGAGAGAGAGATGTTGATGAATTACTTTGAGATTTTAAAATATTGATAATTATTTTTTAATTCCCTCTTCTGGAAGCTTCAAATTCTTGCTTATACCATCTGCATTTCTATCACATAACTTTCAGTGATTCATACCCATCTCCTGTTTGTCATAACTGTCTTTTTTTCCCCTTTTTTTCATTTACCACACCCTGAATTTCCTTTCTTTTTTTTTTTTCTTTTTTTTTTTTTTTTTTTTTTGTTTTTTGTTTTTTGTGTGTGTGTGTGTTTTGTTTTGGTCTTTGTTTGGTTTTGTTTTGTTGTTTGGTTTTTTTGTGTGTGTGTGCTTTTGTTTGCTTATTTGGTTGGGTATGGGTGGTTTTGTTTGATTGTTTTAAATAACATTTGTTCTTACTCATTTAAGTACTCCATAAAGATCCTTGAGACAGAAGGCTTTTTCCTCCTCATGTGAGTAATGTTGCAGGCATGATGCATCTAGGTTTTCCAAAGGATCCAAAGTGGTTGGTTTCTTAAAATTAATTGTACAGGTAAAAACCCAAGATTTACTGTTTGGTTTTGTGGTTTTCTTCAAAACTCCTCTGATGGGCTTGGTTTTGGCTTCCGTGGTCAGCAGGGATAATTTATTTAAAGGTTTGCTCCTCTAACTTTTCTACAAGCAAACTTTGTAATTTCTGAGAAAGCTGACATTTTAAAAGTTCCCAGCTTTTTTTTAAGCTTCCTTAATCTCACATCGTATTGCCAACTGCCAATAGGTACCAATCAAGGCTCCTTGTAGGTACTATTTAATGACATGATATTGACTTTGAAAAGGCTTTTTATTATGCCTTATTAAAGTAAACCTGATAAGACTTTATACAAGATTACCTGGAGGAGGTTTCTCACTAAGAAAAGGGTTTACTTCTGATAGTTTATTTCCTACTCCTATTTATTTGCAGATACAGGACATCTCATCTTAGAGGAATATCTCTTCTAGAAGTTTCCTCTTTTAGAACCTGAATTTCTGTCTGGTTTCTTCTGACTTCAGTTAAGCTTTTTTTCAAACAGGACCCCTCCAGACTCGTGTTGCTCTAATTCATAACTCCAAAATACTAAGAGAGAGATATAAATGAAAGATCTGAAAATATTTCTTGGTTTCCCTGTAGCAAAACAGAGCTGTGTCAAAGTTGAATGAACAGAGGAAAATCAGAAATTTTAATTAATAAACACTAGCTAACAAAAAGGGTAGTCAAATTTTACAATAAAATTTGTAATCTGCCAAGTGGAATTAAAAGATAACACCCCAGTGTCTCTGAAGGTGCCAAGATAGTAAAAATTACAAGAGCAGGGTCGGAGAAAAACTAGGCTTTGGACTTCCTGGCTTTAAGGAAGAAAACACACCCGTGTGTTGACTGATACCTTCACTCAGATCCTTTTCCATTATTTATTGCCAGGAAGCTGGGTACGTGGCCTAATTCCTGGAGTGGGTCCTTCATTTTTCCTGTTAACTAGTCCAATAGAGGTAAATCTTGAGCAAGGTTCTTGAAGACTTATGGAAAGGAGAAAGAAGGCTGAGAAAAGCTCCTTTTCTTCATCTCTCCATTCCAGGGCACCTCCCATCATGTCTCCTCTGGGCAGTGCTCCTGCTCTGCTTCTTTATTCACACCATCTAATTCTTCTGAAGTTTCATCTAGTTTTCCTTTGACTGGAAGAAACAATCAAACTGGATGCAAGAGCCTGAGAGAAAGATTAGTGGGCTGCTTGTGTCCTTGTCTGTCATCAGATATCTTGCAGCTGGAAGGTAGGGGGTGCATTGAACCTGTCTTACCTTTTAACAGACCTAAAAACTGTGATGGATCTGGGTTACAAAACATAAAAATCCAGGCTGCAAATGACAGCTCTTCAGGAGCTGACCCATGAGTAGTTTAGATCTCTGCTGTAGCAGAGGGGGGCCTACAGTCACACAGCAGAGGCTGTCATTTGGGGAGACACATGATCACTCTATAAAGGCTGGACTTGTGGGGCCATGTGATGTGGCTAAGCTAGAGCTGGAGCTACAGATAGTGACTAGTGATGTGGTAGTGGAACCTTGCAAATCTGTGACATGAGACGTGTCTTGAGTTTCCTCTCCCATGCATCTCTTTGCAGAGAGCGGGCAGTGGAGAGACAGACTAGGAGACTAACTCTCTCCCACATCTCATCAAGGGAGATCTCAAAGGGCCCCTACATTTGTGGTCACACCATGGCTGCCTCTGAAATCTGTAACTTGAAGAGATGACTATTATCATTGCATTGAATATTAATAAAAGATGCTGCAAAAAAGCATTATAGATGTGAATTTTGTTAGCAAGCTGTGGCTATCTAAAACGTATATGTGACTTGTTCAGTGCCCCTGTAGCATGGTGAGGTTATTAGGAAGCTACAGCTGGCGATGTTAGATTTCTAATCAGGAAATACCCTTAAGAATGTTGAAGATAACAGAGACATTCCACTGGGGAAAAAAAGCAACCAGCCATTGTACAGAGGTCACATAACTTGACCACGTACAACCTGAACAGGCAGAGCCTGACTGTTTAAGACTGATGAAAACCATCAGCTGTGCACGTACTCTTGCTTCAGCACTGAGTATGCAGAAACATTTACTTTTTACCTTGTATTACCATATACATAAGTGTTATAACAACATTAGGGGGAACAGATGGCCCATGCTTGTGCGTGACCTAGAGGATATCCCTGAGGCTTTATTGTCATTTAACTTGTCCTACATTTAAAATGAAAAAAAAAAAAAATCTCTATTTACAGCCAGGTATTTTTCTTCAAGCTGAAGAAGTAAACAGGCTTCAATATCAGGTGATGATTTAATTGTCTTTGTGTTTGTCACCATTAGCAATTGTAGGGACCACATGTTAAATAATTAATGATGACATGTACGAGGAGTGAGGGTGCATTGAAAAGTAATCATGATAAACTTGCTTTTCTTTTACAGAAAGTTATTGCACTCCACAGCCCTGAGGGAAGATCATAGCATGGGAACAGTTGTTAACAAGACTTTATACTTATTAAAACTTTTTTTAGAAAAGTCACTTTTTTTTTCTTTTAAATCACAGAATCACAGAATGTTAGGGATTGGAAGGGACCTCAAAAGATAATTTAGTCCAACCACCCTGACAGAGCAGGGTCACCTAGACCAGGTCACACGGGTACGTATCCAGGTAGGTCTTCAGAGAAGAAGACTCCACAACCTCCCTGGGAAGCCTATGCCTGTGTTCTGTCAGCCTCACCGTGAAAAAGTTTCTCCTTATGTTTACATGGAACCTCCTGTGTTCCAGCTTGCACCCATCGCCCCTTGTCCTATCACTGGACATCACTGAGAAAAGCCTGGCTCCATCCTCCCGACACTCACCCTTTACATATTTATAAACATGAATGAGATTAAATAAATCACTTTAGTGGCCTGTTAAGTAAGACTTTGGAAGAGTGATGGAGGGAGGAAGTAACAGAATTTTGCACAGCAAAACCTTGTTATGAGAGAACTCCAGGACAAGGTAATGATACTGTTCTTTGTTTCATAAATACAAAAGATATGACTTCCTTAGCATGCATCAGAAGGCCAGCTCTTAATAAGACGTGTGGTCTTGTCTCACTGCAGCATAGAACCTGTAATAAGGGACTAGCAGCCAAACTAGCTGAGATGTCATGTTAACACTAATCGTAACTCCTTGGAGAGCAGGTAACAAGCGAAAGGACACACAGTCAGAGTTCTGTGCAAGCACTGTAATGAATGCATATTGCCAAGGGAAGCATCATTGAGGTTTTTTTATAAAAGCTTTATTCATACTATCCAGCTGTAACAGAGATGTAGCTTGATTGAGCTTAACAGAGGTGAATGCCTCTGTTGTTTTGAGAAACGAGACCTGCCCTACTAACATTTGGTATTGATGGGCCCAACTTAGAAATACAAAATTCTTCTGTATTCAGCCTTTGAATCCGACATTATAATTTAATTCACTTTATAAGCAAAACTCGGTTCTGGGTAGGAGCGCAAATTCAACAACCTCACAAGTTTTTTGGTACCTACACTGTAAGGAAATCACTGAAGAAACTGGTCTTGATGACAATGCCAAGGAGTGATCAACTGACCTCTTTGGGGAACTGCAGTTCCAAAAAATAGGTCCATGAAGAACAGAAAATGCTTTCCTTCACCACAGTTCTTGAAACAGCAGCAGCACTAGCTTCCTATCATTGTCTTTCTGGATCTTCCTTTTCATTAATTCCTGTCTCATCTTCTTCTGAATCATGACAAAATTTGACCTTTTGTAAAATATTATGATGAAACAAACAACAAAGTAGAAATTTAGCAGTGGAAGCTGACATGAACATGCAAAAAAATGTATACAGTCCTTGCTCATCTTTTCATGGACATTTTTGAGTGGTAGTTGCCCTGATTCAGCTCTACACACTGGAGATTAAATTTAAAAAATAATGGCAGCAAACCCCACTTCCTCCATAATTCAGCCTCTGCTTTCCAAACTCTAACTGGCTTCATGCCAAAGACTCATGGTTCTGTCTTCCAAAATTAGCTTTCCCATTCTTACAAACCCCACCTGCTTCCCATTGAAGTAATGGTGAATTTTAAAAGTTGATTCTAGTTTCAGTGGAAGAAAATGTATCTAGGCCACTGCAAACAATATGACTTACTACTCTAAGTGTCATTATAGCTAATTGTTTGCTAAGTCTATCAGCAGTGCTTTCTTTCTCCCTTCTTTTCCTTTAGCTGAGAATACACAGTGATAACCTCCTACCAACTAGCCTCACAGTTTATATTCCTTATGTAAAATACCTTCCCTTTTCAGAGTATTCCTTTGGGCTAAGAATGAGTTGGACAAACCATCAAGTTTTTTTAATAATGTTTTGAAATAAAATTTTTGGAAATACAGCCCTGCCAACTCTCCCAACTTCCTGCATCATCATTCTTTTCTTCTTATTTTGCAGCTACTGATAGCTTAAGCCAGTGTTTTATATGGAGAAACTGAGGCATAGAAATGCGGCAGCCATTAGATTAAATCAGGGAGAGATCCAGGGAGAACTGAAGTAGAATGCAGTCCTGACCTTTCAGCATATGCCAAGAAAGCAAAGGAAGTGTCGTCCAAAAAAAGGATGAGATAAAATGCTTTCTACCACAAATGGAGCATTTGTCATAACAGCTTTTTAACATGCTGGAAACATGAGAAGAAAAAGCACTGGTGATCAAGCCCTTCTCTGACTTTCCTTGTGAGGCAGTATGAAGACCAGTCAAAGGAAGCTGAACCAACATTTCTAATCTGTATTGCAAAACTCTCATCAGTATGCAGGAGGCTACCCTTTCATGATAACTTTCTCGTTGCCATCTTTTGAAGTTTGGTGGGTTTTTTACTTCATATGAAATGATTAAAGTTCCTTATCTTCAGAAAAGAGAGCCCACATGCCTCCTACAGATGCAGTGTGCAGGCTTCCACATTGCTCTAGCTCCGATTCTCCATCTTATACAGAGAAATTTTAAATAAGCTTTATCAAAAGAGTTCAAAAGAACCTCACATGAGCATATCTCACTGGACAGGATGCACTCCTGGGACATGAATGTTGTGAGGAGGACATTTGAACTTGAGCTCTGTAGATGAAATAACTCCAGGAAGAAAGGGTGTTACCTTACACTCACTATTCTCTGAAAGGCACTAAAAGCTTTTCTAGCTAAAGAAAAAAAATAAAAAAGGAAAAAAAAAAAGATCTGCAGATTCCACATAGAGTTAGAAACTTGACTGCATCTCCCTGTAGACAAAGCTTATTTTATGTTTGTACTTTGAACATTGGCATCTGTGGCACCATAAAGCTCGTTATTCTCTCTGAAGCTCATTGGGAGAGCACAGGCAGCACTGAGAATTATGCCATGTTCTCTGTGTGAGCATTTCACTCCCTACAGTTCAATACAATCATTTGTAAGAATACCTAATAAGCACACTCCTTTGCATGCCATTAATCAGCAAAAGCAATAATAGAAATAGTGAATCTTGTGTGCCTTTAGTACTGAGTTCCTTGTCAATGAAGACAAGATGGAAGTGTTTGGGTCATGATCTCTAATGTCACAAATAATGGGACAGAGCTATACATAATAGACATCTCCTGTTGTAGTGCCTCTCACAGTTGCTGTTCTCCTTCTCATCATCTTCTTCGTAAAACATAATTTCCATAGGTCCTCGATGCAGGAAATGGACCCTTAGTCACTTACCATGGGAAATCATATTGATAAGGGCTGGAAACCAGCTAAATAAATTTTGATTGGTTTTTATCCCATTTTCCTTTATGAGTATCCGAAGTCTTCACACACTTAGATTAATACTGACAGAGCAGCACAAGACAGCGTTTTCAGTGCAGAGCTGTGAGTACCTTTCTAAACAGGGGAAAATGCTCATTTCTGGACTGGTGGGGTAAACAGCTGAAAAGTTAAAGTTTGGTTTAACGAGGCTAATCTTTGTAGTTTAAGAAGTCTGCATTTATTGTTTTGTCTTGTCTGTGTGAATAAGGTTTTCAGTAATATTAACCAAATTGCTAATGGTACTTTTGTAAGGTTACAAAATTACTGTCTTAAAAGTAAAACTACATTAGGGGTACACATTTTTGCAACTGTTAATCACTGGCTTGTGCCCTTTGGGAATCTGCAGTGTGATGTAAGTCGTGAAAAGATTGACCTTTTTCCCTTTCTTTTCCCACTGGTCTTGGTGTATCAGTCTGTGCCCAAAGGGAAGACAGAGTCACTTCCCAAACAGCTATTTTCTTTGTTATCATGCTGTGTTGTAGGAAGCCAGTTGCCTTGTTTACTGGTCATTATTCCAGCCCAACTCGCGTGATGTACATGTCATCTGTGACTTCTGTGTTCCTTGAAATAGGTGCTTCAGGAGTCTGAATGAATTCACAGTCACATTATTCCTGTGGGAGATGGTGTCTTTCCCATTTGACCAAGAAGCTACTGAGATGCAGAGGAACCCAGGGAAAATCTTTTCACTGTTTTGGAAAGTCCAGCCTGAAACTTCTCCAGCTTAATGTTTTGAGAGTACTTTACATTAGCAATTCAAAGAATAGCTCTTGGTTTTCAGCTGCAGTTTGCAAGAAGCAGGGTAATAATATTTACTTACAATTTTTGATGATGAAATAATTAGAGGCATAAACAATTCCAGATTCTGTGGATATACTTTTAAAAACCAACACTTCAACAGTGCATTGATACTCCAGTGACTCAGCTGGCTCCACTAGAGCATAAAACAGGTATCAATGAAGAACAAATTACACCCTTTTTACTACATATTTATAGAAATAAATTTGGTTTTATGCTAGCACAGATAGAACAACTCTCCAAACTAATAATCAGACTGTGATCCTGCAGCTCCCTGACATGTGCCATGCTGTCTCAGGCTCTGTCACACTGAGGATAGCTATTTATCTTAGATCTCAGCTCTCCTACACACAGTCTAAATTGTTTGACTCTCAAGAGACAGCAGTCAGGCTTTCTGCAAGTGATAAAAAGGAAAAATATGCTGATCAAGCTCAATGCACAAGCAGAAACATTCATTATTTAAGCATATTTCAATTCTTTTAAACATATCACTGCATTAGTCTCTGCTTTCAGTGGCTTGATCTTGAGAGCTTGTTTACTGACTTGAACAGCTGAGGGACAACCTTTATGCCTGGAAGGGATTATAGAATTACAGTATTGTTCGTATGGTTTCTTCCCATTTCTTTGATTTCAAGGGCCTTGCTTGTATAACTGAGTGTACCTTTAACCCTATTGTCTTTTGTTGTCCTCTTTCTTCCCCCAGTTTAACAGAAGTCTTTCATCATTTATATTGGTTCCCAGTGTCAGAAGGTACTAGTGGAAAACTGTACAGAAGATACTCAGTGTTTCATTGAGAAATTAGAAAGACTTGTCCTTTCTGGATGCAAACAACTATGAAAAATCCATCTCAGAATAGCTCACAACAGCCTGCAGTCCTCTGGGCAATGTGGAATTCTAGTCAGAGAGCCAGGAGTGACCACCTCATCATCATGAACCTGTTCACAGACACATGGGTCAGCTCTCTGGAGGGCCTGTACAGATCTTGAGACAGCTTTTTGTTTTGTTTTGTTCTGGTTTTTTTTGGTTTTGGTGAAACTGCTGTGCAATGTTGACAGTGAGCTGAACTCCAAAAAAATCAATTTAACATCCACCTTTCACCCTTTCATAATGGTATTCTCCTTCTAATACCTTTTTTGCAAGGTGATGGCAAACAATTGTCACAGTTGATGCTTTCTGTTCTGTTGTGTTCCTTTCTAGCCCACAGAATACCACCGGGTGAAGTTATTTGTAAATAAGGATTTGGTTAGATTTTTCCTAGAAATTGTAGGCTTTGTTTTATTCCTTTTCTTTTCAGTTGCTCTGTCCTATATTGCATAAAAAATAGAGCAACCATTGGACATAACCATTCTGTTTTGTTTTTACAGAACCTGCTAATGAAAATAAGCCTAGAAAGTCTAGACTTCTGGAGATCTCACTGCTTACATGCCACATCTGACTACATACCTTAAATCACGAGTGAGCTGCATTTTATAAGCTATGAAGGAATGAGCTATGAAAGAATCTTGCGATTCCTTCATTCCTTCCTTGCCGTTCTGAGAGAGGTTTTTTGGGGGCAGTAGTGAGTGTGCTGTGCCAGCACCACACCCCCACAGCTTGCTGTCCCCCAACAGCTGTGTACATGGAGTATGTCCTCAGGCACCAGGATGTGAAGCAACGCGTGCATGAGAATACATTTGCAGTCCCACACATAGTCTTCAAGGTTATGTGCAAAATTCAGGCTGAACAGAAATATACACATCCTCTTTTAATCCTCTAGGCTGGAAACACATTGTTTTGGGATGCTTCTTGAGAGCCAGGCATTCAGAGAATGATAGAAAAAAGAAGGAGAGGGGATTAATAGAAATGTAATACCTTCTCCACTTGGGAAAAAAACCTGCTGGGGATAGTGAAGTATCAGAAACAAGAAATCAAGCATATCTCTCTATGAATATTATCTTTCCAAAGAAAAGAAGTCATACTGTAGTGTCAGGAAATTTTTGTTTGTGGTTAGTGAGTTGCTTTCCCTCCAGCTTGTGAGACTGCAGCAGGAAAAACATAATTCAGTAATACATGTTGCAGCTATGCCAGCAGCAAGATATTATTCAGAAGGGCTCATCTGTAAATAAACTAAGATTAAAAAAAGGAGTGATCAGTGATCATGTGATGATGAGCAAAGATTATTCCTGACTGACCTTGAAGGCAGAACTTTCCAACCCAGTTTGATGTGCAAAGCACTGGAAAAAATATTTTTTTCCTTGTCTTTATCTCCTACTGCTGCTGAAGAAGGAAATTGTAATTTCGTCCTACATTTAAAAGAAGTTGGAAATGGTTGGTTAGCAAAACATAATGCCAAGTTGGAGGAAGATGTACTGCGGTGTTTTTAGTTGTATCCTTACAGAGTGCCATCTAGGGGTAGTTAATTAAAACCTCACCAAAGTTTGAAAGCTTCTCTCATTAAAAGTCAAACTGGAAAATGTGGTGTAAACCTGAACGATGCTCCAAGATCTTGCTACAGATACTGACTGCATTAAGACTATAGGAAAAGAGTTTGGCAAGAAATTACTACATGATACAAAGGAACTAGGCTGAGAAAATCATCCTTCCCTCACCTCCACAAACTACGTGGTGTTTAGAGCCAAATCCTTCTGTGCTATCAAAGTTACTGGTATTAGTAATTCAACGTATTGTCCAGCTCTTGTGAGAAAAATGATGAGCTTTAAAATCCCAAGTCATAAATATGTGTGAAGGTTTAGGGTCAGGGTCATCCACTAGACCTGTAGCAGAATTTCTCTGTTAACCTCTCTCCCTTGCCAAAGGAGATGAGAAAGGGAATAAGGGAGAGAGACTTATGGAATAGAAAACTAAAACAGCTTTAATGAAAATTTAAAAAATAATAATAAAATTAAATATATACAAGACCAATATTGAACCCAAACTGCCACTGCCTGATGGCAATTATGTCACCATCACCATCACCACCAGTGCTGTGGAGCAGGTACTGGGGAAGTCCCAGGCTGGACTCAGTGGTAGATGGGAACCAGATTCAGGAGCTGGATTCAGGAACAGGTGGATTGGGATCAAATACAGAACAGATGGAGTCCTCTTCAGATGGATGCTGACCATTGAAGAAGAGAGATTGAACCTTGTGATACCTCAGCTTTATACCAAATATGATGTATATGGGATGGAATGCCTCGTTGGTCAGTTTGGGGTCACCTGTCCTGTCTGCTTCTCCCCACACGTGTGGCCTTTTACTTTCTGTAGCCCCAACATGGTACACAAGATCCAGTAGTGGCCTTGGTCTGCACAGGAGCAAGTATAAGCAAGAGCCTTTCTGCACACCAGTCCTTGCTATTAACTCTAAACATCAAATGTTATCCCTGTTAGATGCAGACATTGTCTGCAAAAACATGCTGTTACCTTCAGAAAGTACAGTTAGTTAGAAGAGACTGAGCTAAAAAGTAAAATCACTGAACAAAATTAGTTCTGTTCTAACTCGGACCAAGACAGCGTGGTGATTCAGACAAGTAATTGTCTTTGTTTCTCTGATAGGGCAAAAAGGAAATCTGTAATTCTTACAAACATGTGAGGACATTAGCAACCATATTTACCTGTATTATTTTTTAATTTTGTTTGCCTGTTTTGATCCCTGGTTCTAACTTGACATACTTTTAATCAATGTATATGTAGAGTAAGATGATCAAGTTCATAATTGCACTTGTGACTAACATTTCCTTTACCTGGCATTGTTTGAGTTGGCTTAAGAAAGCCTGCTTTTTCTCTTATCTTTCTGGAAATTATGATAGGCAACCAAATAAATTCTGAATGTCTTGATGCAGCCATTTATGCTGAGATAATCTGATGATGCTCAAATTTCTACCATTATTTAATTTCCTAAAAGAAACTTGCTAAAGAAAAAAAAATCCCTTCATTTCATTCTTTTAAACAGACTCCTAAAATTCTTTTAAGTTTGAAGAAACACTCATAAGGGCCTGTACCATTAGGGCCAACTCTTTCCAGTCTCCAGCCATGAAGCCGTAGAAGGCAAGGTCCCTTTTTTCTGCAAGAAGCAGCATTTGCTCCTTCCACCATCCCTCTCTTGCCTGTTCCTCTGTCATCTCTTTTTGTCTAGCAAAGCAAAAAACCTGTATCTTAAAAATTCTTGTCTTACAAGGCATCCCATAAAAAGGACAATTCAAATGTAAACAGCCTTGCTGTATCACTTTTAGCGTATACATTTCACAGTCTTTTTGCAAAAGGAACGGTCTTCAAACTCTATAAAAGTCCTAATCTAGTCACAGTTTGGTCTATGGCTCAGGCTTCTAGTTGTTGTTAAAGATATCCATCTAGAGAACTTCATTCTGCTTTGTCTCTCTGGTATCATTGTTACATCATTATATCCAGTTCTTTTCCCAGGAAGAACAGCAATAAACTGGTGTTGTGTTAAATCAGCCTCTGATAGAAGAAGCTCTTCTTATTTTTCCTTGAGTTGCACAGTGTTTTTCCTTTACAATATTGATTTAATAATTTATAAATATAGGTTATTTACAGGTACTGATGGAAATAACATCTCTGTTGGAAAAAGTATTGATTGTCATTCTGTCATTCAGTTGTCCCTCTCATGTATTCCTATTACCCCTTTTACAAGCAATCTCCACTTTCTAAGTCACATAATTTCAACAAGAGGATAACAGTCAGCTCCTTATTTTCAAAACATGATTTATAAAAGGGGTGTGTGTGTAAATCTATTATAATTATGGGTAACACTCTAAAAAAAATTACATAGACCTGTGATCATAGAATCACAGAATCACAGAATGGCCTAGGTTGGAAGGGACCTTAGAGATCATCTAATCCAACCTCCCTGTCATGGGCAG
>JANHGN010010726.1:7829-20402 GCA_024605025.1 Megaceryle maxima
TTGGAACAGGCTGCCCAGGTGGAGTCACCATCCATGGAGGGGTTCAAAGAACATCTAGAGGTGGCCCTTCAGGACACGGTTAGTGGTCCTGATGGTATTTAGTAGATGGTTGGACTTGACAGTCTTTTAAGGTCGTTTCCAACCTTTATGATTCTATGATTCTACGACTCCTTCAAAGCACCAGCTCTCTTTCCTATCTGGGAACAGGAAGGGTACACTACCCACTTCTGTCTGTGTAGCTTGTGTTCAGAGATCACCAGAAATAAGGACTGAAGCTGTAGCAAGTTTAAAAGAAAGTTCTTAAAGAACTTCTGATAAACCATATACATAGAAATAAATGAATTTTCCAGACTTCTAATGGTTTAATGACACTGATTTTATAGATATGTACAGAAAACACCCTATGTGTTTTATCCATGTGTATTTATTCCTACATAAAACTCCATTTCATTACAGGAAAAAAATACTCAAAAAATGAAAAATGTGCTTTCTGAGGTAGGACCAAATCTGTCAAGCTCAGAAAGGGAGACACCAGCACAGTGTATATAATCTGATCACTGCAGATGACCCAGGAAATATGTAAGGAAAACACAGACCTGATCTGAATTGAGAACATGTTTCTCCATAAATGTCTATTTATGTAGATTATAAAAAAGAGGAAAATCTGTAAATGACAGGAAAAAACTTCTGAAAAAAAATAGATCATTCTGGTTCAACTTAAATCACATCCCATCACCCTCCCACCCCCTGCCTTCAAGGGAATAAATATTACAACTGAGAGAGGCTAGAAATGTGCCAGCTACAGCTAAGAGGGTATGGATTAAAAATGGAGGAGTTATATATATATGTACACACACAAACACCACCTGGAAGCCCAAAGGCCCTACATACCACCAGAATTGCTCCTGACTAGTCATGAAATTCCACCAGAAGTTCAATTTTCATCTTTAAAAGGGACATTGCCCTCGAGATAATTTCATCATCAAATACTATGAGGCACACACATGGAAAAAAAACCCTCCAGCATTGTAAAAAGATTCCGTTGTTAATTCATTTGGACCACCAAAAAGCATTATTGTTCTCTTCCTATTATTCATAGCTGAAATGACCTTAAAATGTCTCATGAATGATCCTGTGATCAAGCAAATTTTATAGTGAAGAACTTACAATAAGCAGTCGCAGTTAACGCTTAAGCGTGTTAAAATAAAAAGAGAAAAAGAAAAAAATAAAATAGTTGTTTTCAACATTCCTTACCCCCAAACTTGTATCAGTATTTTTGAGTTGATTTTGTTGTTTGGCATGTCCAGCCCGCAAAGCTCCCGCAGAAAGATTTGTTAAGGTCTGATGATAAGGCTGTGATCCCGAGACAACCGCTTCGGCGGGCGATTGTTTATCTGGAGCGTTGTTTTGCCCTGGTATAGCTTGGCCAACAATGTGCTGATTCGGGAAGAATGGCAGCATGCCCATCCCTGCTGCTGCTGCTGCTGCTGCTGTTTGAATTGGAGTCAGATTAGATGCTGCAGTCAACCATAAATGGAGAAACTTTTCTGTTAGACAAGATTTATCAGTCCGTTTTGTCCATGGTTTTTACTAAGGGATGAGAAAACTGGTTTGAGATCTATTTTACAGCTCTCCCAGAACACTGGATTTTGATAGTAGCTTTAATTCTTTTACCATCCCAGGAGCAAACAACGCTATTTCAAGCTAATACAATAGAAGAAAACTCTTGACTTTTCTGAACAGTCACTATCATATTGCCTGTTAACATTCAAAACATATCCTCTTGGAATAGAGGAGAAAAAACCCACTTCAATTGGCATTAGCAAAGTTCTCTTTACAAACAAAAGAGCTAGAAAAGACTCTCTAAAATTAAAATTAGCCATTCAGAATAGGGTTTCCCCCCCCCCCATTCCTTACTCCACAAGCTTCTTCTTGCTCCTGGTTTCTACCATAACTAAGACCGTGTTCAGAACTGCAGAGTATGTGGCTCTCAGTGGAGGAAACATAAAAAGATGGACTAAGCAGGATCACAACTGAGCTTTCCTCATCAAAACTGAGGGCATCACTGTTGAAGAAAATTCAGCATTGACATCCATCACAGGCTGGACATTAAAGCTCTATTTCCCTAATGAAATGAATAATAATTTTAAAAAAACCCTATTTGCGGAGCCTCTTCAGCTACTTGGATTTATCTGATTTGAAACAAGAAACTCCCAAATTCTGGTCCTTTATAAAAATATATTCCAAGTGTAATAAAAACAGTAGTCACTGAGGAAGCAGAATTTTTAACAACCTACAAATATCCAACCAATGCCACGAAATACTCTTTCTTCCCTGACAAACAGATGAGAGAAGCCAGACAAGAAGGCAAGATAATTTGTTTCCTGCTTAAACCAGCAGGTTACAGTTGGTTGTACAGATATATGATTAGGTAACTATATAGCCATATAACGAGCATTATTGTCCAGCTCTCTGCACCTCACTGTGCAGAGATGAAGTTCAAACACAGAATTGTAGAATGGGTTGGATTGGAAGGAACCTGAAAGACCAACTCCTTCCAACCCCCTGCTGTGGGCAGGGACACCTCCCACTAGAGCAGGTTACTCAGAGCCCTGTACAACCTGGTCTTAAACAATTCCAAGGATGGAGCATCCACAGCTTCCCTGGGCAACTATTTCCAGGGTCTCACCATCCTCAGAGTGGTGAACTTCTTCCTAATTTCCAATCTAAATCTCCCCTCTTCCCATTTGAATCCATCACCCCTCATCCTGTCACTACAAGCCCATACTACTACTTTTGCTTAAGGTAAGGATGCATCATTTCAAGCTGAGCATTCTGTGGACTTGGTACAAAAGAAAATGACATTTACACTTCAGAGCTTCTCCACGGGTTCCCATGCCTGAACTCACTGCAGGCATCACCCCTATTCCCAGTACAGTCTGAAGCAGCATTGTTGGAGGTTCTCCCAGCAAACTCGGTTTCTGGAAGGAAGAAGAAAAAAAACTGTGTAAATGATTAAAATAATCCATCTGTGGCTACTTTTTATAACATTCGCATTTGATTAATCATTTTAGGTACACTAAGCTGTTAAATTACACTAGATGGAACAAAATTCTTTGTTTTAGCAGTGATAAGAATGTCCCAAGACAGTTGAAGCTGAAGCAACGATCTTACACTATTGGCCTGGATGTTTTCCATCTTCAGCAGCTGTTGCTGTGGCAGTGGTAGGTGAGCAGGGCTCTGCAGCAGCACGTTAGATGTGCTCCCCAGAATGGAACTCTGCAAGATTATTAAAAGAAGCATTAGTTGGCAGTCATGGAAAACAGCACATTCTGGAAATATTTTCAGATGGAATTTAATGCAGCAAAGGGGAATAACTAGTTCCTCCACAGAACTACATTTTTGCTTCATTTGTAGGAAAGTTATTTCAGGTTCTTTTACCCCCTCTCCCTTTTTTCACCTCACAATCACAACTGTGCTTTCTGACGGCTTCTAAAGGATCAGGAGTATGCTCCAAACACAAGCCAGGCTCCACCGCAGCCCCTGGGTCTAAGCCAAAGCTCAGTGTGTTTGCAGCCTCTGCAGACAGACTAGATAGCTAGGGGAGTTACCTACAGTGCCAGCAAGAAAGATGAGACCCGAGGACTTCAGGGGATTATGAGTACTATGAATAAGGACTTTATTAACATTTGTGTTGTGCCTTGCATTGCAATTCTAATACATAATCTCTGCCAAGTATCTATATACTTTACAGGACTGGGCTGTAACTGGCAGGGACTCTCATTCCTTGCTTTACAGTCACCCAACAGTATAGTTTCAAAGAGGAATATCCACATACATTTTCCCTCCTTTTCAGTGGCAACTATCTACATGAAATTCTATTCCAGAACTATGATAAAGCTTACAAATCATAGTGCTTACAGATTGTCCAGCCTATAAAAATATTCATCTTTTTCATTCCAAAAACTCTGGATCAGATCGTCACCAGAGCTGAGCCCCCAGAAGCTTCACAGCTTTGGGGCACCACGTTCAGACTCTGCTATTGGTATATTCAGCTTTATGTGCTCTGGCTAGTACAGTGGCTTAGAAGAAAGCGTATGCCCTTTCTGGATCATTATGACTCAAGTTAGCTGAGCACAGGCTTGAAACTCTCTTTCAGGAAGCAGCTCCTGAGCATGATTTGCCAGGCAAAGTATAGGTTGCTCTGCAAACCTTTCGGTGCAGTGGTGCAAGAAGAGGTAGGTATGTGGGACACTGACTGTCAAATCACAAGTGCAGCCTGCCTCTCCTGTTTTGGAGAGCTACTACCTGGGAAAGATCACCAGAACCAGGTAATGAAGATGGAACCCAAAAAGAAGGCAGCTCTCTGACTTTGCAAAAAACATCCCAAATATTTTCAAGCCTAGGTTGTGTCTCCAAAAGGTCAAATTCCCCAAGGAAAAATAAAAACCTCTGTGCCTATAATATGATTTTCTGGACTCAAAAATGTGCAATTTAAAGACCAAAAAAAAAAAAAAAAAAAAAAAAGTGCCATCTAGAAAAGTCACGCATCTGCTATTTCAATTGTCTTGGTGATTCCCAGTAGAAATTATCCAGGGTTGTTCACTGTCACTAATACTACTAGTTGTTCCTTCTAAACTTCAGCAAATACATGTATTAATTTAATTGCAAAACTTGCAGAAATACAAGAGTGGAAAACTAGATTGGCTAGAATCCTCAAAAGAAAGTCTCTGGCTTAGTAAAGGTTTCATAAACCACTGGATGGCTGAGGAAAACACGTCACTGAGAAAGTTTAAAATGCATTATTTTGGCACATAATTGTAACTATGAGATATTAAAAGAAGTTGAAAATTGTGCTACCTCCAGAGCTGAAAGATTATTGGATGAATAACCCATTTGTATAAAATCCCTTCTGTTGAATCTTTTACTATCAATTATTTTACAATGTTGTGGCATAATCATCCTAAAAATACTGTGTCTTCTCACTGCATTACTTTGTAAAACCTTGAATATAAAACAGCAAACCCAAGATACACAGGAAGCTGGATCAGTGTGTGACTGGGGAGGTGGGGAGAGTTGAGCCAAGACACTGTCTGTTCCTTAGCTCGAGACAATACTGAATTTCAAGATGATAAAAACAGTGGCCTGGTTCTCTGGCTTTGAGAATACTCTGAAATAAGTCACTGGATAATGTGTCTAATAGAAGGAATTGGGATTAGCAAATAATTGTCAATAAAATTCAGGCTATTAGATCAGGTTTGGAGCTCATTACATGGCAGGAAGCTCCCTGGAAGAGAATTAGACTTGTGTCTCTAAAGAAAAAACACTCAGTTGTCTGGCTGCAGCACTCTCAAGACAAAAACCACTGGATCACCATCAAACCCACTGGTAACTGTGTGAAACACGCCTGTCTCCAGCTGTGAGCAGAACACATTCACACTGCCTTCCAAAGAAGCACAGGCTCCTTCCAAGGCTGAAGGGAGAGCAGCAGTAACTAAACACACCAACTGAAAATGTCATTTAAAGGAAAGCAGTGCAAATGAAGAAGGGTGTATTTTTTCAATGGATAGGACAAAAGCAACTCAGGTGATGGGGTAAAACAAAGTCGTATTTATACAAAATTAATATATTCACCTAACAGTTTTTAGCAGAAAAAAAAAAAAAAAGAAAAGCTAAGTAGGCTTAACATAAGAAGCATCTCTACGTTTTAATGTAGTCAGGTTTAAGATCTGTAAGTCTGTGTTTGCCAGAGGAACAGCAGAAACAAGAACTGCTTAAGGGGGTTTTGTTTTTTAGATTGGAATTTCTGAAACATCACAAATAGTAAGTTGGAGAGATTGACTCCAGTCCCTCGCAGGTATTTATGAAAATCCCCACTGTGAATATTAAAGGCAAATTTTGGCTCCTGGCAGAGCTGGAGAACTCTCTGGCAGAACCTCAATGCAAGGTGGAGGGGCAGGCAGGCTGCTGGCAGAGCAAATTGCTGGAGGGAGGAGTTCTGCTTGGGGGGGCTTCTCCAGCACGTTCTATCGCCAATTTTGAGGGCAAACTCACCCCAAATATCCTTTATGGTATCTTTCAGAAATTCTGGTGTCCATATGGAAGTTGTATCAACTTTGCAGTGACTTACAGATACTCCAAGAACACTTTAAACAGCCTGGGATTATTTTTTTTTTGACTAAGAAGTAACATCTGCAAATCACTATTTTTTATGGCATATATAGCACATTTTGGTCCTTTCAGACATTAAAATGAAGATAATGATGCCAAACTTCTTGAATAAGATAAAACAATTAAGTCTCTAGAGGAAGGAAGTGTGTATGAGCAGCTCCACGAGAAACGGATATGCCAAGCTCCTGGAGCTTTAATTCAAAGAGGATTTTTTTGTGCCAGTAATGGTGAGTTGTCTCTGCTTTGGCAGGTGGTAGCAAATCAAAAGCTCATTTGAGAGAAAATAACTCACTTGTGGACAGCAAGCACAGTCTCCTCCTACATCCCCATAGGCATCTCATAACAGAGTGCTCTTCCTAAAGACAGCCTTAATAAAAACACTTGATTTTAGTTGTAATTTGTTAAAAATTTGAGAGTATTTGTCATGCCATGATCTCCACGAAGATGTATTGTGACAAAAGGGGTGGGGTTTTTTGGTCACCTACCTGATGAATTTTATTCAGCTGCAAAAAGGGTGGGCCAACTGCTGAATTTATAAGGGGAGCTAAACCTGCGGATCCTCCAAGAACTGTTTTAGAAACACAAGACAAAAGGTTTATAAGTTAGGCAAGTAAAGATCTTTATGAGAGTTATTCTATATTTTTCAGATCTGCTTTCCACAAGATTTTCCAGTACACTAAAGGTCACTAAAATAAAACCTTTCACTACACGCAGCTTCGATTTGCAATTAGCAGCTTATTAGAGACCAAAGGTACTTCCAGGGAGCTCCTCTAAAGTTGAGAGTTTTGCTCAAAGATGCAGCAATGTTTGATTGCAAGCCCACAGCTTTTATCTAAAGAGCTCTGAAACTTCAGCCTTAGCTAAAGTGTTTCTCCACCGAAGTGTTCACTTCACACACAATTTCTGTGTGCCTTCAGCCAGGGGATTATGTCACAAACTCTTAGCTATCCCCCCATCTGACCCTTCAAATTATCTGTTCTCATTCCTGCTCCTAATGCCTTCACCGTTTGAAATCTGATAAGATTGTTTTTAGTATGTTTATCCACATCCATCCCAATGAGAAGGCAGAGAAATGGTTTTGGCTAACGCTGCGTCGTGCTTCAACCTCAGCCAGCAACTCAGCCCCATGCAGCTCGCTCACTCCTCCCACCTCCCAGTGGGATGTAGAAGAGAGTTGAAAAGAAAGTAAAACTCGTGGGTTGAGGTAAGAACAGTTCAATAGCTAAAATAAAAATAAAATATCATAATAACATTAACAACAAAATAGAATAACAATTGTAATGAAAAGCAGTATAACAAAAAGAGAGTGATAAAACCCAAGAGAAGGACAAGTGATGCACAATGCAGCTGCTCACCCCTCACTGACCGATGCCTGAGCAGCAAATCCCCCCAGCCCCAGCCAACTCCTCCCAGTTTATATACTGGGCATGACGTACTGTGGTAGGGAACACCCCTTGGGCTAGTTTGGGTTGGCTGTCCTGGCTACACTCCCTCCCAGTTTCTTGTGCCCCTACACACTATCAAAACACGGCAAGTCGGAACGTCCTTGATTCCTTAGCAACAACCACAAACATCAGCAATGGCCTCGTACTGAATTCAAAACACTACTTGAGATACTAAGAAGAAAAGAAAATTAGCTCTATCCCAGCTCAAACCAGGACGTGCTGTTACAAAATGCTGTACAACTCCGGCAGCACCCAGCGAATAATGATTTATGCCGGACTCAGGCTGCAGAATTCAGGTCCAGACTCGGATTTAAACTCACCATTTTAATGATGTCTGCATGTGATATTTCATTTTAAGCCCGGTTCTAATACAAATATTCAGAGACCACAGAGTTAGTATGAAGACATTTTTAGGTAACACCCTATTTTTCCCGATGTGACAATCCACAGCCTTCTAGCACCATGAACGGGGTTTCTATTTTTCTTAACTGGGTTTTAAAACAACTTACCAGGTTTAACAGCATGTCCACGCAACTGGGGCTGCAGCAGCATCTGCAGCATTGCTGGGTTATTAAAACTTTTCATAATCTGTACTGGGTTTGGCTCTGGAAGCAAGCCTTTCCTATTGTTCCTCATCTCCAATACAGAGAGATACAAAAAAAAGTTAGAATCGGGAGAAAACAACAAAATATAACCATCCCCCAAACTTGTGTGACAGTCGTGTATGTGTTTCATTTTTCTCCAGAAAAAACATCTCCCTCCCTGCATCCTGCTCCTTTCCACGCTCCTTTTCCCTCAAAGGAAATGCATAACAAAATATTCCCCCAAACTTCAAGTGTATTATTTTTTCTGAGACACATTTTTTTTTCCTTTTTTTTCCCTTAAACCAAGACAGAGTTATTGACGAAGGGGGATAGAAAAGACACTGTCACCATGAACACCACATCCTATCTTCTAATAGCACCACTCATCTCCTCTCCAAAGCTGTGAGCTAAAGCTACCTGAAGTAATGAGGCTGCTCTGCTTCTACTTTTAAGACAGCTTCATGTAACACATACCACATCCAATTTTCTAGGAAATAATTTGATGAGACATGTGGGTGTAAAAATCTTTCTTCTACATCATGCATGAAATTAAACTGTTTCTCCTACCTTGAAATTTATCTTTAAATGGATAGATTCTTGCCCCTCTGCTTTAAAACAAGTTTTAGCTTGTCAAATGATTCCACTCCCAGTTACTTTTGGTTTGAACTGGAACAATTTCTCTTACAGAAAATTAAATTTACTAAAATCCCAGACCTATGCAAGTATAACTTGGTGATACCTTCTGGTCATATTTTACCTTTCCTCCCTGTAGCACAGGGACATGTTTTGCTTAGGAAGGAGACTGAATTGGTCTGACTAGATAAAAATAAGGCTAATGCTTCCAAATCCTTGGCTCCTTTTCCTAAGGCAGAGCAGCTGAATCCCCCTGACTCAACTCAGGTTGCTCAAGGTCCATCAACCTCATGCTGAAAACCGATTTGCGAGTATCTTACCATCCTCTGCGCTGCTATAAGAGCCGCTAACGTGCTTCTGCCTGGCGCGCCTGGAGCACAGTACGACACCTGGACTCTCCTTCCTTTGATAGTCATGCCATTGGTGACCTCCTGGACCTTCTCGGCCTGCTCTGCAGTTTCATACTCAACCACCGCAAAGTCACCGATACAACTGTCTTCGTCCTGAGCAAACTGAAACAACACTGCACTGAACAAAATGCAGGATTATAGGAAAGGCCTTGCAGTATTTTCACCTATCCCTTGCAAAATACTTTGCAGTTGACACTCCCTGTTAGTTCCTACCCAAACCAGGGTGTTTCTTTCTCCAAAGATAAGAGTTGAGTATCGTATTTTCGGACGGTATTTGGTGTGCATGCTCCATCTACTTGAATTACCACCTTCGCTTCAGCCTAATCTCATGGAGGACCTGAGCTATGAAACATACTTCACACATATTTCCCAAATAAAGAAGGGATGAGAAGGGAATTGTGAATCCAGCTGTAGGTGACAATATTTTTTATTTCTATATAAACTCATTATTGTTCAGTTTTTAAACCTACAATAATAAAAATGTCATTCATCAGACTCCACGACAGTTGTTGAAACACGGAACAATGCAAATTCCACTCATGTATAGTGCCTTTTAGGAGAATATGAAGTCTGTGGTTGAATGCAATGCCAAGAGAAGATGCCAGACTGATCAATCAAGCAGACTGGAAACAGGCTTATGTGTCAAACAATGCTCTGTCCTTTGTTTGCAGAGTTTCATAGCAGAATGAGCAGATTTAAATCAAACAAAAGGAAAAAAAAAAAAAAAAAAAAAAAAAGAAAGAAAAAAGAGTGAGAAGGGAGGGGAAAAAAGCTTAGGCAAAAATCTCCAGTCCCAAAATGAACAGAAATGATGGGCTGATAGTACCTCTGATGGGAAGGACAGGAAATCCCCTCCAGATTTCACTGGGTAAAAACAACCTATCCCCAACTATGAGGTCCCCCAAACTTACCCAACAACTGAAATACACATCTCGAACATTTAGGGGAAAAAAAGAGGGTGGTCAGATCTTTAATGCTTCTGTTGAAGACCAGCCTCTGAGAGAAGCTTTGGAGAACACACATATTTGGATGTATAAATAGACACCTAGATATGTATAGGCTATGTAAATATATATACGTGTGTGTCTGCGGCGAAGCATTCCATTTGATTTTGACATCAGTTTAAGCTGTACTGGTAAAGAGCTGAAGTACTTGTGAAAAGAATGGTTTGCAGCTATTGTAGTTTCATGCAGAGTTAAAAAATTCCCTTTAACACATGAAAATGCAGCGACTGGGAATTTTTAAGCTTCCTAAGTAAAGAGGTGCTGAAGAAAAGCCCTTTGTCCCTACCTAGGGAACACTGAAGACCTGCTAGTGACCATTTAAAGTTGACCTAAGAAAGGAAACAGGTTCATTTTGTCAAAGCAAAGGCTCCTGTAAGTCCTAGGAAAAGCCATTTTTCTAAGACCCATGTCTAAGTATCTGGCTTCAGCTCTTCCTGACAAACCATTTCTATCCTTAACAGCAGAGAAATCAAATTGATTTCAAAAAACAGTAACTTTGGAATAAAATGAAAGAAATCAGAGTGTATTTCATGAATTCAGTGAAGAACCTCAGGTAAAAGGTTGTATTTACAAGCTGAAATACTGCATTTATTGTTGCCATGAAAGCAGCACAAGGCAGCCATGGTAAAGAATCTGTACTAAGGGACTGGCAAAATGGTCCAAGTACTGGAGGGACAGTCGGAGCGCAGGAGTGGTGTCGAGGCTGGACTGGCCAAGACTAGGAAAAGAAAGGACAGGAGAGACTGCAGAGTCACAAAGATGTAAAACAACCCAGCGTGTTTATACAAGTGACAACGTACTTTCTAGCCTGTATTTTAGAGAAACCTGGATTTAGTGCCATTTGCTGAGAGCACACGTGCACAAACAGACCCTCCTCACCTGCACCAAGCATGACCTCCCTATGATTTAAAAAGGAAGGGAAAAATCTGTTTTGAAGTAGCTCTAACTGCACAGTAGAACACTGTCAGTGAACAGCATCTTTATCAAAGGAGCCTGTTCCCCTCTGAACTCCAGAATTTTTAAAGATGTTGAAAAATTGTTGGGGGAGCTGATAAAAGCCTCCGGATTATCTGACAGCTGGAAAAAAAGCCCTGCAGTAAAAGACTTTAAAAGATCAATCTGTTGAGCTACTGTTGAGCTAATTAGACAAAGATTAAGCAAGTGACTTGATTACAGTATTTAATATCTTCTCAGCAGAAGAAAATTGGAAATAGTGGGGAGCAAAGGCACCTCAATTTAGTCATCGGTGAGGTGAAGCTGAAGCCAGATACGTTCAACCAAGAAAACAGAGGCAAGTGCAAAAAACCAAGAGACAGGCAGTTTCTAGAAAGAGTCACTTCCAATTTCTGCATCTCCTGGTACATTGGGATCTAGAAGGTAGAAGGATGTACTTTAGCCAACTGCGGATTACTGGGTCTTGCAAAGAGGACTAGGGAGACTGTGGTGGCCTGCAGGTGGTCAGACCAGACAGCCTGCTGGACCTTCCAGCTTCAGACACTGACAATCTCTGGTTCCTTATCCCTCAAGCTAATCCCTGAGCAGCCTTCCAAGATACTTAAGAAAAAAAAAAAAAAAACAAAACCAAAAACAACAAACTCAAACCCAACAACTGAAATTCCAGCCAACTGTGTGACTATAAGGCAGGCTTGTTTCTGCTGCCTCTTCACGGTACGCTGGTCTGCACCACTTCTACAAGCAACTCTTGGTCTAGGGTCTCTCAGGCCATGATGATGAGAAGGAAACCTTTACATCTGCAAAGGCTGCTAAGGATCTACCTCTTCTGATCCTTCAGGCTCTCCAAAAGATGTACCACTTCTATCACTGCAAGCCCGGCCAACTATGAGGTCCCAAGCCTATGTCTTCTCCAGTTAGGGAAAAAACACATTAGATATTTGCAGAGGTTTCTTAAAGATGTTCATTATATATACATTCTCCATTATCTGAACTGTTGTGGTATTCATACAGTCTGGCTTTCTTTACTGAGCAACAAAACCATCTTCAATGTTTACTTTAAAAGCTCTCTAAAATATTTCTAAAATTATTTTCAATAAAACACACGAGGAGGGGATGTCTTATGAACATTTTAGTGGCACTTCACGGGAGTGGTCTCCTGCAGAATTCCCAGGTGACACTGATCAGTCACTGCAAATCCACAGCAATAAAGCATCTGTACTACATTTCATCTGTGTCCCTCACTCCCAGCACGACGTGGAGGGGCTGGAGCGTGGCCAGAGAAGGGCAATGGAGCTGGGGAAGGGGCTGGCGCACAAGGGTGGTGAGGAGCAGCTGAGGGACCTGGGCTTGTTCAGCCTGGAGAGAAGGAGGC
>JANHGN010010728.1:0-13146 GCA_024605025.1 Megaceryle maxima
AGTTTAAGAACTTAAAGCCTCGTGTCCTTTAAACTTCAACAAAGCATACTTCAAAGTTATCATTGCTCTTGACAGAATATTAGTCTTCGGTCAACTAACTCAGAAAACAGTTCCTGGAGCTGTGGTAGTGACAAATCTGACAGTCACTTGAGACTTTTCTTACCGTGCCCCCAATGCATAGCACTGGTTGTTTGCTTCTGTAGAAATCTCCTATTAAGTACTTCTGAGCTTCATTTAATTCCTTTTTTAATTACATGATATTGTGGGTTTGGTTTTGTCTCTGTGTGAAGTAAAAAACGTCTGTTGGGGATTAGCTTTGGGTACACTTGATAGTCTCTGGAAATAAATTTTGAATCATAAATAATTTTCTGCTTCTGTTAAAAAGAGAAACTGTTTTCAGCCAGGCTCATTAAAGAAACACTTTGAATTACTGTTTTTTCTTTTTTTTTTTTTTTTTCCTCTACCCAATTCTTTTTGGCTTCACAATGTTTTATTCTAAACTGCAATCCAGCAGCAGATCAAGAAGGCTTAGGAAGAAACATCAGATGGTATTTGTCCCTACCACTTGGAAAATAAATGTGTTAGCACCATGTTCTGTCCTGACTTTATGAATACAAATTTCCTCAAAATGAAGAAAAGGTATATCGGTGTGCTTACTAGAACCAGAAGACTTAAAAGGGTAGTTTATAATTTAGTCTTTTCTCACTTTTTATTTTTCTCTTGAAACAGTCAGCTCACTGAGGGACGCATCCTCTTTCCTGAACACAATGCAGTATAAAATAATTCATTCCAAATTCAGCAGGCTGCAAGGAACACCACTGTACCCAGTTAGAATTTTTTTTTTAAATAAAGAAGTCTGTAGTGTTATTTTTTTAAAGTGCCTGTATTAATACAATTCTAAAAATCTCTGGATTAAAAAAAAAAAAAAAGAGAGAGAGAGAGTTTTCAGTACTGAATTTCTAGCTGTACTGCTCCTTAACTGCCTAGTGACCTCATCAAGAGAGATCCCAGGGCCTTGGGTGCAGGTCTGAGATTTGTGAACAGTGTTATTTCCTAACACAAAACTTGAATCTTCTATTAAAAAAAAAAAAAAAAATCGAGCTACAATTTAGGGACAAAACTTTGCAAGAGGAATGTGAGCTGGTGATTGGGTGGAAAAGTACTGTTCTCTCGAGACAGTTATGATAGGTTAAAAAATAAGCTTACTGAAACCTGTCATGCGTAATTACAAAAATGTTGGCTTTGACTTAGCAAGCTGTGGCATTTGTTTGGTGTCTGCTCTTATGGAAGCACTGACCTTGGTGAAACTGTTTTTCTAAGGCTTTACCTGCACTGGACAGCCTGTTAGTCTTGATCTTGCTATATATTTATCACTAAAAAATAGCAGAAGTTTGTTAGCTACTAGTTAAAACTGTCTACTTGAAAATACTTCAAAATATCCCCCTCTTTTTTTATCCCAGTTTTCTGTACTCTTAAATGTCTTAATGTAGTTGAAAGCAACTGTGAAGAAGTGATACCAACAAAACCTATATGAAATGTTTAAAGACAATTATGTGTACTAGACATTGCATTAATATAAATTATTGTCTCAGATCAGCAAGATTGTGCTTGTTTAAAGAGCTATTAGGCATTAAGAGCTGTAACTAATAAGAATACAGCATTCATTCAGTGATAAAATGCTCCCTGGTGTAAAAGATACCAAAGGAACCTGGTTTCCTCTTTGATACAGCAGTGGCTTGTCTCCAATATTGAAAATTCTCTGCTGATTTGGTTTGCAGAAGCAGTTTTAATGTGACCCCATTGAATTGCATGCTGCTTAATTACTCTATTAGGTCAGTGGAGTTTGTTATTTAGAAATGATAGTGTCTTTCTAAGATGAGAGTTCTTTTAATTATCAGTATTAAATTATGTAATTGTTGGGCCATTATGTCTATGGAGCAATAAAAAAAAAATATCATGGTGTGTGGTTTTTGTTTTTTTTTATTTTTGCCCCCAGTTCTGTAGATGTTTGCACTTACATGTGCTTAATTTTAAACACCCAAGTATTTCTTTTGGAATTAGTGGGTCTGCTCTTAGGCTTAATGCTAAGCCTTCATGTAAATGTTTTCAGGGTCAGGATTTATGTTTGCAGAGTTCATGGGATAAACCCATCATGTGTTTTCAGATTGACTGTTCTGTATTCTGGATGAGATCATGTAGGTAGCTGACTTCTGCCCTGGAACTGGGGGCTGGTTTATCTACTGACGAGTAAAGAGGTGCTCCCAGCCCTGCTGCGTTACGGCACTGTACCTGAGCTGACTCCATCCTTGCAATGTGCTTTGCAATACTACTAGCATCTCTTTTCTTTTTAAAGTGTTTTTATTGATAAAAGTGTGTGCAGATGTTAATCCTTTATATTCTTGTAGATGCTTTTTTTCAATTGGTATTAGTTTTACAAGTCATTTGGGGGTTGGAAGAGGAAAGGAATCTCTTACTGAGTCTCACGCTGAGCTCTGCACTAGATCATGAAAAGAAAAGCTTAAGTATGCAGTTATTTGACATAAATTCAGTTAACTTGTGACCATGCAGGATTTTAAATTGTTTTGCATTTCTGTGATTTTTCCACCCAATTAATGGGAACTATTTTTATTTTAAAAAATGGAACGCTGAAGTAACATAGCTCAATATTTGCAGCCTGTTTTTTAAGTGAGCAAGTTGTGGTACTTTGTTAAGAATGTCTAGAATTTTCTTTCTGACATCACAGCAGAACAGAATAAATTGGGTAAGAAAGTACTTGTGAGGTTATGAATGTGTCAGCTCAGTATCATATAGAAGTTAATTTTTGCCCAGGCAGAGTTGGTTTACTTTGGGATGGAGTGATGTATGTTGCATTTTGCCCGGATGTTTTTACTTCGTTCCACAGAGAAGAATGTGTTTTTCATATTTCATTGCAGAAATTTGTCACACTTAAACGCTGTTAGATGGTGTGTACAGCATTTTTATGAAAAACCCTTGTTTGTAGAGCAAAATGCAATTCAGTTGAGAAGTATATCAAATATATGAACTGATACGGTTTTAAAAGATTGGAAAAGATGCTAATTAGTTTCAGATTGTGAAGAAGGTGGAATTATAACTTACTTATCTCATTCCTACTAAAACATTTCTAGCAGTAGAGCACAACTGGTGGTGGGGTGTGTTAGTGGAGAACCCCTCTGTGCCTGGGTAAAGGGAGGAACCCAGTACTTGCAGAAAGGCAAAGCAGGGCTTTTGAAGCAGGTTGCCTGGAGTGGTGTGGTGCTGTCAAATGTTATTCAGCACAGTGGGGAAGCTGCTTGCTGCTGCTGCACTGGTACATTCTTTGCAGTAGGAGTGATTTTGAAGTGTGGTATAGGCTGTGCTCCCCACTCCAACCCATGAGATATCACTGTTGGTGTGTGTTCCCATGACCTTCTCCAGAGGTTGCACAAGCCCAGTGGAAGGAGTCAGGATGTTGGCGTCATGCATCCCCTGGGGGCTGGCTGGTTAGAAGACAGCTGGGAATAAGCACAGTTTATTACTGTGTTCCAGTCTTATAGATTGACACTTTTATCAACTCTTGCAGTTGCTCTCATAGTGTAGATTTTTATTTATTTTTTCTTTTAATCAATTTTTGCTTCAAAGCGAGCTCTCCTCCGCAGACAACCCTCTCTTAATGCAGTGTAATTTTCAAAACATTGGCCCTGAAAGGCCAAAGAATACTAGTAATGGAAGATTTTAAGCACTTACCTTCCTGTGGCTTTCTTTGTTCTTCAGACTGGTGCTAGTCCTTGTTTCTGAGTTCATACATAGGAAAAAGAAAGCTGATGCAGCAGAGGTTTTTGGCACAACAGAAGCAAATGGAAATTCAAGCAAATCTAGGGGAGGTAGAATGTTGGTGACTTGTGTACTGAAACCAGTTTGTGGAAAGTGGGTTTTAGTGGTTGCTATGTTGTGCTGGGATAAGCTGTTGTGAGAATATCGTGTTTGCTATGTCAATGCCTACTTATGTTTGTTTCTTTTTTTTTTTTTTTTTTTTTTTCCCCTGATATAAAGCAACATTTCAGAATCTAGGTGTGTTGTGATTTTTCTGGCTGTCAAGTTTCAGTTGGCGTTCCTGAACAAAGTCTTCATTCTTTGTTGGTGCATTTTACTTTGTCCTAATGTGAATGTGCTTTTGTCTGCCTACCTTGTATTGGTCCCTAGAGGAAACATGCTGTACCAGCAGTGTACTCTTCCAGCAATAGAATAGAGCCTATACTGGGGTTTTCTGCTTGTCTAGTGATGTCATCCAAATCACTCCCCTTACTGACATTGCTACCTGCTACTCTAGCTGAAGGCAACAACAAGAAAACCCACAAACCCCACAAATGCTCTTCAGCTAACCATGTTTTGACTTTGACATGGTTGGTTCTTCCAATGACTTTAGTAACAGCCTGTGAGGAACAGTACTTTCAAAGCCCATCTTACAGCTGGCTAGCCAACATCTAGAGCAAGTTACATCTCAAAGTTGACACTGGAGATGTTAATATCCATATATGCTTTGTGGATAGTGCACAGGATATTTGCAATAGATTAACTACTTGAATAGGCACCATATTAAGTTGCTTCTACATGTTTGGAGGTTAAAAAATAATCAGTAACAGCTATTGCCACTTCATGCAGAAGAAGATGCCTTATTACTTACCAGTTCATGCATTTATTTACCAATAGCCCACTCTTTGTGCTCTTGCCTCTTTTTATTAGATCTGTTTCCCTACCCCCTATCATGATTAAAAAACCCCAAACCAAAATGAACAAAAAACCCCAAACCAACCAACCAAAAAAACTGGAAAAATGAAGTTGTTTACAATTTGTTTGTAACCAAACTGAAATAACTGTAACTATAAGGTGATTGACACATCTCAAGACCACATAGATTCTAATGTGTTGTATGAACTTTTCTGGTCATGTTCAAAAAACTTGCTCTAAACCCCAGTCTGATCATACAGCTGTAACTGTACCCTTGGTGCAGTATGTATGCACTGTAGCTAGCATCCAAACCCCTGCTGCTCCATGGGGTTGCCTCAACTGTTTACTGAAGTAACTTGTTTTTTAAGTTTTAAAAAATATTTCCTTCTTCCAGAGCAGGTTGATGAAAATTTCCTTTTCTACAGCCTCTTTTTCTTATCTTTGTCTTGTTTGCTCTAGAAGGGTTTTCCCTGCCGTTTGTTGTTACTGACAGAAGCTAATGAAGGCTCAGCCAGTGAATCAGTAGAATAGTTCCATGTCTGTGCTACATCTTGCATTATGTTAATTAAAAATTAGTACAAGTCAGTTCCTGGACTGTTTTTACAAGTAGTCCATTACCAAGCTGTCACTGCTGCTTCTAATGAAGATGGAGGCTTTAAAAATTACAGTTTCCTGCCTTATACTAAACCAGCATAAAATGCTATTTGTTCAGTATTAAATGAGTTCAGGATTTACGCTCATTTCTTAAATCCCTTTTAAATATTAAAGGTAAAGCCAATCTCATCAGGTTATATTAGGCTAAAAAATACAAACATGTTTGTGTACTTGTGAATCTGTCACGTGTTTCATCTGAATGTCTTAAAAAGGTATGTAAGTTAGATCTTCACACACACATTGCAAAGCTTCATAAGAATTCAGGGACAACCACCAATTGTGTTTCATTTTTTGAATCGCCAGTAAAAAAGGTATCTTTCCACTTTGTCTGACAGAATAACCACTCTTCATTCCAGTTATCTGGAGGATGGCTCAGCATGTCTGTTCCGTGCTGATACATTTCTATAGCTTTTGATATGTTTCTGTCTATAGCTGAAAGTGACATGAGCTGAATTAGACTTCACCGCATGTACAGCAGCAAATATACCTGTTGTGGTGTATTTATCCAGCATGGGCAGGATCCTGTATAAATAATACTTGTGGGTTTAGCTGTAGGAAGGTTTTTTTTTTTCACACTTTGAAATCCATTTTGACTGCTGACTTAATCCATTGACTGTGTCTCTCCTACTTTCTGCAGGGAAAATAACTTCCCACTGAAGCAAAAGTGAAGGTGATTCAGTGTTGGTAAAAAGGAGAATCAGCAGCACAGCTTGTCTGCGCACTTGACCTGAGCTGTCTTGCCATGTAAGCAGAAAAAGAGAATCTATAGGAAAATTAACACTAAAGTGAGTGGTAATGCAGAATTTGGGGTTACTAGAGTGTGAAATGAAACTGTGACAGTTCTTTCTTCTGCAGTAAGGGATGTGTGCTGCCGACTAGAGAAATGCTGTAGAAGCCTAATGCTTTTCTAAGTCACATTTTAAAAAGTTTGAAAAGCTGTGAAGCCAGGAAATGTTCATAATTAAGAGTTATGCCATTATGAAGCAGAAGATACTTGATGAAGAACTTTTGGTATAGCTTGACCTGTTAACTCCTGCAAATGATCAGAACAATACAGATTTCACAACAGGTATCATTCATTTTAAGTCAGTCTCAAGTTTAGCGAAGGCAACTTATTTCACAAAATAATATCAACATTGTGCTGTGATTTTTATTTTTGTTTTTTCCCTACCTCAGTGGGTCACAGAGGAGAAATTTTTGATTTACCCATGATAGTGACTTTGAGAATAAAGAAGATGATTTATTCTAAAATGTTGATATAGGTGAGGCTGCATATACCTGAAAACCTGCTAAGGAGGTTAAGCTGAAATGGAGGAAAGAAGGGACATCACTACAATGCACCCACACATTAGGAGCATGTATATGTCCTGTATATGCTGTTTTGCAGATGATGTATCATGTGCTGAGCCCTGCTTAGCCATCTTGACTGTACAATTCAGTCTGCTGTGGTGACTCTATGGGATCCTCTGTGGGTGAGAGAGTCCTTTTGCCTGCTTCCACTCCTGAGGAAGTCACTGAAGTCACTGTGATGATGTTGTTATAGCAAAGCATCCTTTATAAGGTTTCTTTGCTAGGGCTCAATTGCTGCTGGTACAAATCTGGTTAGCATTCTTCATGTCATTGAATTTACTTTACCTATATGTGTATATAGATCAAATTAATTTCTATATATAATTAATTTCTATATATAAGCAAATAAAAACATACAAAAAGGAAAAAAAAAGACAATGTATTTATTATTTCAACAGTTTTTTGGGGTTCTTTTTTGTCCTCTTTTCTTTCTTCTTAGACCTTAACTTAGAAATCCTTCCAAATTAAGCATTTTTTAAATGGAAAAATGAAGTTCAAATAGACTAGGTAAAGATGATGTAGAAATCTGGTCTAATAGAAGATAGTATAAAAGTTATTGATCATCGACACTGATTATAAAAATGTCATGAACAATTTATTGGTTTTATTGGGGGCTTTTCACATATATTACCACAACAGAAGTTTGGAAAACAGTAGATGAGTAATGGAAAAATAACATTTCTAAGACAGAAGGAGTTATTAGCTTAATTTTCCAGCTGATCAGTAGTTGCATATAAAAAGGCAGACATAAGTTGCTTTTTCTATTGTGATATATTTTTCTGTAGTCTAGAGGTTAAGTTCTGTTCTTATTTAACAATAAATTTACTCAGTTTTTTTGACTTAAAATCAGCTTGCTTCTCAAATTTGAAATAAAATGGAATTAAAAAAAAAAAAAGTTCGAATAACCAAGCATTTTATCAGATATAAAACTGTATTTAAATATTTATGTTTTTATAAAATGGCATTTATATAGATTGATAAAACTCTTTATTGGAATAAAGGTCCTGCTTTAACATGAATTGAAAAGGATTAGGATTTAATAAAGTGAATTACTGTTTTCTGTTTGAGAGGGAAAAATATTTTCCCCTAAGGTTTTGCTTTTGAAACGGCCATCTTTTTTCCCAGATGTTCTCAAATAGATTCTGCATTGTTTCAGAACAACTCTAATCTTTAATACGATTATCTTTAAAGTTTCTTTGTTTACTGAAGGATTTTTTCAGATTATGAAATCATTTTATATACAAATCCTCCTCTTCTTGGTGCATACTGTAAATTGCCATTGCATGCCTGAGGCAGTACCCCAAATAAAGCTGACTGACATAGAATCATAGAACAATTTGAGTTGGAAGGGATCTTAAAGATCATCTAGTTCCAACCCCTCTGCCATGGGCAGGAACACTTTCCACTAGATCAAGTTGCTCAAAGCCCCATCCAGCCTAGCCTTGAACCCTTCCAGGGATGGAAGCCTCTGCAGCCTCTTCGGGCAACCTCTTCCAGTGCCTCACCACCCTCATAATAAAGAATTTTTTCCCTTTGTCTAATATAAATTATTGCTGATTATTCTCTGCATGCTAGGAAATGAAATCGATTCTCCCATCTTGATTCATGGTTTATTACAGACATAGAATAATGAGAGCTGGTGCAGGGAGACACGGAAGCATGTGCATTGATTTGCAGCATAAGCATAGACAGGTTACTTAAGAGTATATAGGGCTCAGAAGAGAAAATTATTTGGACTCGAATTGTCATGTGCTTTTGAATAAGTTGGTCAATATGTTTTACTGGTACCCAGACACCAAAAGGAGAGGAGCTATATTCTCTCATCATGGTGGTGACATTTCATTTTGCTGGGGCATGGGATAACATTTAACAGGAGGGAAGGGCCCCTCCGTCACAGTTCTCCATCCCATCTAAGTGTGGCCTGATTTGATTTGCTCTGATTCCATCAGACTTCACAAGCTAAAATTGTACTCCATGTTTCTCATGCACCAATAACTTTGTTTCTGTGGAGTTTTTTTTATGTGTGAAATCAGGCAACCCAACATTGGAAATATGCTTGTGGGTCCTTCCTGCTCCTTCTTTTTGTGCCCATCCTTTGCACGGGGCTGTGCTGATGTAAAAACACTTCTGAGCAGAAACCAGCAACTGACTGGGTTACAACACAGGTTCAGGAGGGGTGGGGAAAACTGAAAGGCAGTGGGTAATCTAAAAAGTGGCATTTCTTAATTTTGTAAATTAAATTGCAACCTGAATCATCACGTTATAACATTGCTATGTGTAATTTTTGACACTGTCTTTTAAAATTGCAATAATACATTATTAGTAAAATCATACTGCTTATAAGGTTTAGAAGGAGCTGGCAATATTGACTGAGCTACAAGACAACTTGGAAACAGGAGAGAACTTTATTGTCCTATAGAGGAAAAGTAGTCTGCCTTTTTTTTTTTTTTTTTTTTTTTTAAATGGAGGACAGAATGATCAGTGAGGATTTGGGTCCAGCCACATTTCCCTCACTGCAAGTTCTTTATAGTGTCAGCTGCCTGCAAAGCATTTGCTCTTGGGTATTGTTTTGGCAAGCTGTCTTCAGGATTTCTGAGGAGCAGACAGAAGGCAAATAGAAATTTTTTCAAAACCCAATGTGAAATTTCTTGGGACAAACCAAGATGTGCAGGTATGTGAGGATTTTTCATGTTAGTTGTCATCAGAATCTGTTGTAGGGAAATAGGTCAGATATGAATACAGGAGTCTGATGTTTCCCCATCAGGACCACCCTTCCATCCTCTGGATGCCGAAGTTCAAACTCCAAATGTAGTAGTAGGAAGTAAGAAGCAAGCAAAAGAGGATGCGTCTTCGAAGGACAGATCAGGGCAGTGAGAGCTTCCCTTGTTGGCAAAAGCCTGAGTAAGCAGGTGGGGCTGGCAGTGTGCCCTGAAGGTTAATGTAGTCAGTCGCCAAGCCCGAGGGGGAGGCGAAACCCTCCCTTCTGCCAGTGTTCTAAGGAAAGATGCTCTGAGAAGGCTTTTGGCTGCTGCCTCTCATTTCACCTTGGGTGCTGGGATAAAGAAATCGTAGCTAGGATTTAAACAATACAATGCTTAAAAAAAAAAAAAAATCAATGTATATAGGATTGGTGACATTTAGAACCATGTTGGTTTCTTTGGCGGGCTCTGAGCAGCAGCAGGGCTAGTGTTGCATTTCTTCTGCTGCTCAGCTGCCCCAGCAGGATCAGAGGCTCTCATCTGCCCTCCCAAGCACCTGAGCTGCCTGCCACACTGGCTGAGGTTTTATGGTGCCTTTGAGGCTGTTCCTGGATGTCAAGTCTGTATTGGAGAGGTACTGCCAAATTTTTTTTTAGTGCTAATGCATGAGAGGTCTAGCTGAGCACAGAGACAGTGATATTGTTAATTTTCCAGGCTGTTGCTGTCTTACTCTCAGCTGTCCCTAGACATCCTCACCATTTTATATTTTCTTCCTAATGGCATGAGCCAGGATGTCATAATATCCAAAATCAAATGTACCAGAAAATATAATAAATTAGAGTCAGGCTAGCAGAGTAACTGAAGAATAAACTGAATTTTAAACAACACAAGATTGCGTTATGAACTGATTGCTATGCACAAAATGTACCAGAGGAGTGCGACTTCATGTAGATTTACTATTGATGGCAGTATTTTGTAGATTGCTACTGGTAATAAAGACTTTTCAGTTAGTAACACAACATAATATTTTGGTGAATGAGAAGTACCATTCTAGTTACACTACAAAGTAATTCTGGAAGAAAAATTTTCTTGGTGCTGTAGTTATTTATTTATTTAAGAGGTTTAAATGTATTTAGCAATTCTGGTTTATAAAACCACAAAGTCAATGCAGAATTTGGCATGGAAAGAACTAAATTTGTCCTCGACTCCAAATGTCATTCTCCTATAAGAAATTACTTAGGAAATGTAGCAGTAAAGTGGATTCATCTCAATTCAGAAAACTAAGTTTAAGGACATTTGGTGTCCTGAAGGAATTCTAAGGTGGTTTGCCAGGTCAATTTTAGGCAGACAGTCTGCATATTATGTTTGAATAATTTTCCTGTATTTTTTTTATTTCATTCAAAATATATAATACACATCCATAAGGCATTAAAAAAAACAACAACCAGCCAACCTCTAGCTGTGATGCTAATAAGGGTGTAGGGAGGTGCCATAAGAAGTTCTGGTTTTGTGAGCTAGAAATTACCTTGGCTGATTCCTGGAAGCTGAGTCTGTGTTCTCCTGGTCTGTTGAAATGTAAAATTAGACAGTGCTAATGAAAGCCACCCTGAAGGTTGCTCTTACAAGCAGAAGCTATGGGAAAGCCTGTCAAATGCAAATAGTCAGTAGCAGGTATTTGCTAGAAGATAACAAATGTTGTTTGAGCTGCTGGGTTGAAGAATCTGAGTGGGCTGTATGAAAGCAGGTTCTGTGCAGAGGCATTAATGTTGAGGTAGTTGAGCTGCTGATGTGCAGAGAAAGCTGAAAAACACTTTTGACCATACTTCATTTTCTATTCATCCTAATTTTGAGAATGAAAAGGAAATTTTGTAAGGATGAGATTTTGGCAGCATTAATTCAAGCTCAAGGCCACTTCCAAATTACGTTCTGTGGTGAAATGCCAGTGAATGGAAATGGTAGAAATCAAACATAAGTCGTCTTTGGTGGCAGGGAGGGCAGGAAGGCAAAAACCCCAATATTATTTCACTGAAAGAATCTAATTTTGTAGTGGTAAGCAGTATGATTTAAGTGAATGCTTTTAAGTTTAAAGGTTTAAGTTGTATTTAAACATGAAATGGTTTTACTTATTTAAATTTTGCAAGAATAATGAAAATAAGATTCTCTACCAGGAATGGTAATGAAATACACTTCATTTAAAAAATAATTTTATAAATTAGTGGAAAAAAAAATACAGCTCAAGTTAAATACCTGAATATATAAAAAGTGCTGTTAAATCCCTTGATTTAAATTGACTTCACTGTACCACAACCTAATGAAAGTAGAAATTAATCTAGAAGATGCAATTAATAACTACTTACACCCCCATGTAATATTTAGAATTAATTATTTTTCTGTATGTATTTTGATCACTTAATAACTTACCTCCCTGCATGCCTCCTGTGTCTGCATAGAAGTGGACTCGGGGATCACGGGGAAGCAGGAGAGAGGACATCTGGCTGCTGCCTGCCCCTCCAGCCTACCCAGGGAGGTGGGAAGGGCCAGTGTCATGAACAAGCCACCAACCACCACAGCTCTGGCTCTTCAAACTTATGTAGCAGAAATACAGGAGAATGGTGTTATAAAGGAATGAAACAATACGCCTATTGACAAGGGAAAATAGGCAGCATTTAACCCATTTATATAGAAACAAATTTGAGCAGTCGAGAAGTTCCTACAGGCAGGTTTTGAGGAAGGTCATCTTCAAGAGCTGGTATTTTTTCTCTCCTCAGTGGTAAGTTCTGATATTTTGTGAAAAAATTCAGAGCTCTTCTGTGCTACTGAGGACTCCCTATTCCCTTTCCTCTGTCCTCCCTATTCCCTTTCCTCTGTCCTTTATCCCATGTGACTTTTGGTGAGTTACAGAAGCACCATTTATCTTTGAGAGCTTTCCCCAGCAGATCCTGATGCCTGTTAGAAATATTTGTATGATTAAGCCTTTCTCTAGCTGTGGTCAATCTTTTTCTAATGCATGCTACCCAGTTAACGTAGAGCATGAAATCTGTGTACTATGGATGTTCTCTTACTGCAGGTAAGACCACTTGAGAGACTTCAAGTGCAGTTGTTAGGGAGGAGTACGATGGGTAAATGGAGTTCTTTCAAAGAGTCATGGGGCATCATCATTTTCTTTCAAAATATATTAGTGGTATGGAGGAAGGCAAGCATTTCTGATTAAGCTTACTGTAATAGTAAATGTTAGAAACAAGTCAGCAATATTGAGCAGTCTAGATCATTTTGAAAGCTGCAGGCAGTTGAGTGATACAATTTAAGCAATGTATATTCTATAAAATTTAGAAGCAGAGAATCTAAGCCATTTTCATAGGCTGAATGCATCCTGGAAATGTGTAGCAGCCATCATGATTATCCACTGAGAAACAGCTCTGTGTTCAGTCCTGCTGTAAGATGCCTAAGAGTCCTTTGAGGAGAGATACATAAGGGAGTATTAACATGGAACCCAAAGGTGCTGGTGCTGTTGCAGGTTGATAGCTGGGACCTGCCAGTTTCTGATGTGGATGCACTTAAGAGTTAACACAGGAAAACTGGAAAGGCTTTTTCCTTTCCTTTTTTTCTTTCCTTTTCTTCTTTCCTTTTCTTCTTTCCTCTTTTTCTTTCCTCTTTTTCTTTCCTCTTTTTCTTTCCTCTTTTTCTTTCCTCTTTTTCTTTCCTCTTTTTCTTTCCTCTT
>JANHGN010010728.1:28486-60554 GCA_024605025.1 Megaceryle maxima
CTTCCAGTACCTGAAGGGGGCCTACAGGAAGGCTGGAGAGGAGCTGTTTATGAGGTCCTGTAGTGAAAGGACGAGGGCTAATGGGTTTAAATTAGAGAAGAGTAGGTTTAGATTGGACATCTGTAAGAAGTTCTTTACATTGAGGGTGGTAGAGCAGTGGAATAGGCCACCCAGGGAGGTGGTTGAGGCCCCATCCCTGGAGATATTTAAGGTGAGGCTGGACAAGGCTCTGAGCAGCCTGGTCTAGTTGAGGGTGTCCCTGCTCACTGCAGGGTGGCTGGACTAGATGACCTTTGGAGGTCCCTTCCAGCCCTAGCCATTCTATGATTCTTCCATCAGCCTGCTTAGTCTGTGCTAATTACACCGCAAGCATTCTAGACCAGGGAGGGGATGGGTGTTGAGGTTCAGTTTGGACTCTGTGCTGTATGAACTTGCTTGTTGGAAGAGTATTTTACAAACTGGGGAAAAATAATTGTCAGTAAAATAGTACTGTCTTGAAGTTTTGAGAGTGGAGAATAACTCTGCTCTGCAAGTTATTGTATTCGTTTGTATCAATTTGTATATGACAGAAGACATTTTTCTTTCCAAATCAGTTGACATGGTTTGACTTCATAGCCATTGATGCAATTTTCTGCTTCTCTGTGCTTTCTATAGGTCAAGAAAGCTATGTTTCATTTAATGTTAAACTGCTTTCATTGAACTTTAGGGAATTGCCCAAACAAAACAGACAAGTAAATCTTTTCCCTCGTATCATAAATGTAATAAAAAGTTTTCCTTTCAGTTAAATTTAATTTAGAGTTGCTCTAGGATTTTATTGGCACTTGATATAAATGAGTTCTGTGCTTCATTTCTCTCTTTCTATACACTAATATTTTTGGAGTTGTAACAAGTTTTTACTCTTAATTTCAACTGAATTCCAATTTCAACAGGTTGCTAACTGTGTATCATTGAAATTCTCTTTTGTAGAAGAGGTTATACCAGGTATCATGAACATCAACGACTTGGTAATACTCCCAGGCTCAAAACCTGGAACCTCAACGAGATTAAAATCCAAGTAAGTGCATTTTATCTGATTGTAACAGAGATGTTTTTTCCTAATTTTTAATAATTTTTAATGCAGCATTAAGTAGAAGAGCTTCTTTTATGTAAGAGCAAGAGGAGTCCTGTTTCTTTTGTGTAAGAGCTAGAGGAGTGAGATTCCCTTTCTCTGTACTCTTTCATCCCTAAACCTTCATTTTCTTAGATTTTTAGTCTTCTTTCTGACTATAGGTCTTATAGCTCTGTATGTCTAACATATATACTTCTAAATAAAGAATTTACTGAGGTAGTTAATCTAATTAAGCAAAAAACCTTTCCAAATATGTATGCAATTGTGTCAGTTTTATGTTGGCCCCTCTAAAGCTTATATGGACAGGTATCACTGTCAGCATACCCCTCTGGAATGAGGTCTTCTCAGATCCAAGGACTTTGCACTTCCCCTGCTCTAACTTTTCCAGAACTGTTTTCAGTTTTGGTGGGAGGTAGAAGGCTGACCTGCCTTTAATGACAAATTTTTCAATGTTTTTTTCCTTGCCGCTTTAAACTTCAGGTACTTCACCATTTTTCTTGTAACTTCTAAGGAATATTTTCCTACTTTAACTCCTCCAGAACTGTCAGAGAGTTGCAGTTGGAGAAGGTGCAGTTAGAAACAGAAAATGCAGAGATGGAGAAGAAATTACGGCAGCTACAGTCAAACATGAGAAGAGAAAAAGAAGAGAGAAAGTAGGTTAAATTTCTGTTTCAAAAAAAGGAATCCTCTGAGATGCTCCCCTGATACCTCCCCCTGCCCCAGATGGGATGACTTGCAAAGTTTGGAATACACAGCAGTGTTCAGTCCTCTTTTCAGTCTTTCTTCCCAATGCTAAACTTGCTACCTTGTAACTTTCTTATTTTTCAAGTCCTACGTGACATTTTGGGTTTTTTTTAATTATTATTTATTTTTTGAAGTAAACTAACAAATCTTCCTGGCAGAGATAATCCTTCAGTGGCAGAGAAGCCTTTTCCTCATTTATTGTGTCTTCTCCATTTTCCCTCCTGTCTGATGGGATTTGTTACCTTGGTTCTAAAGCAGGAGATGGAAGGTATTTCAGTCTCATTTCTGGAGTTTCTAGAGAGGGTGCTGTTCTTTACATTGCATTGAATCTGTTCAGCATGCATATGTGTAGCTTCTCAGAAAAATGTTTTCAGCACGATGGAAAACATGGCTTGGAAAATAAGCATATTGGATTGAGGCTAAGGTAGAAGTTTGAATCTCTGTTTCTGACTCACTCTGAAAGCCAGCAAATCTCTGCAATGTCTGCTTCCATTTCTTTGTATTTCTGCCTGATGTACTTTGTCACTGGAGATACAAGTGCCGTGGATACCTTGGTGCCATATTCTGGGTAATGATAAGGGCCTGCTGTTTGCAGCTCTGTAAACTCCTCAAGGTGGTGTTTTCCAATAGTGCCTGGCACCTTTTCCCCCATGTTGTTCTCATGCAGTTGTTCTTGTGTTTTCCTCAACACTGACGGTGTCGTTATGGTGAGTTCAAATGACAGGAAGCATTGGCATTTGCGCCACTGGTGGGAAGATCATCCCTTTTCCCTCCTATGTGTTTTCCTTACCACTTGTTTTGAATGCTTTAGTTTGTTTTACTCTACCCTTGGTTTTCTGTAAAACAAATACTTGCTAAATATTATGCAACAATGTAGCATGCAGTGTGAAGATAGCTGTTAATCTTCTTAGTCTTCAGTTCTTCCCCACTGTCTTCCATGTTTGTCATAGTAGCCAATATCTGAGCTGATATTCACTAAAATCTTAATTGTAGTTATGTGCTCCTGGCTTATTAAAAGATGCTGTGTGGATATATGCCTTGGACAACAGACTTACTGAAAATGTACTGCTATTACTTTTTATTCTAAAACCAAAATTAGATAATTAATTGGATTTTCCTACCTTTAAAAACTTAGACCAAATCTGATGGTCTAAAAATAAGCACTTTCTTACACATTTGATGTATTTACTACTAATCAAGTAGATGTGATGCAGGTTGCAGTGGAAGGAAGGTGGTGGTGTTTTGGGGAATTGATGAGTCTATAGACAAGTACCTTGTGATGCTCTGTTCTTGCTTAAAAACCTGAAGGAAAAGTTTTATATCTCTCTTGCCCTTTATATCTTTCTTGTCCTTGGTTCACAGGAAATCAAGCGCTTATCACTGGAGATCTGGGAAGGCAGGAGCAATGACCATCCAAGCCCAATTTTTATCGCAAAGCAAAGCGAAGAATAATAAGGTAGTAAACTATTTGTCTATTTGCAGGTAAAAACTATTTGAAGCAAAACAGGATTCAGAACTAGATTTATGCTACCAAACATGGGAATTTAATACAGTAAAAACAAAAGGTTCTGTGTAAAATTTCCAATTGTTTATTTTTCCATGCCAAGCTTATGTTTCACTTTGAGCAGGAGGAACATCAAGTTCCTCCTGTCTGGTGATATTTTGTTTTGTTATTAAATTGCGATAGCAAATTACCATTGCTTCTACAGATTTAATATTGTAAGAGTCTAATTTGGGAGCAGTGGAAGCCATCAGGAAGGAGCCTGTCTTAAAAAAACCTAATATTCATTATGAACCTGAAATACAAGGTTTCACATGAAGTTTTGAGTAAAAGTTCTCCATCTTCATGGATGAAAGCTATGAGAAGGGCATACAACATTAAAAAATACTACAGTTAGTGTTTTTTTTTTTTTTTTTTTTAACTCGGTCACTTCCTAATGACTACAGTGACTACACTCGCAGTCTCTGTAGTTTATTCTCTCTTCCCTCTCCTTTCTCTATGTCCTCTAATCTTATTATGATGCACCTCAATTTTTTTCAGCAAGTACAGAATGAGACTGAGCACCCAACTTGCCACTTGGCCCACAGTAGCTGGAAAAGTTCTATGTTGACTCTCTGAGGACTGATGCTAGTTGGCCAAGTGTGGGTTAAACAGATCTTTGAAGCATTCCCTTGGGCAAGGACTGGACTCAGCCCATGCTTCTGAACTGAGAGTGAATGCTTTTGAGTGTTTTAAAATGTGGATTTGGTTTATCAATTCTCTTGTTCTACAGTATCCTTGCTCATACCTAAAAGGAGAGATGTGGAACTTTCCTGCTACATCACTGAAAAAATTTAATTTTTAATTCTAAACTTTTTAATAGGCACTCAACAGGTTATTTTCCCCTTATTTCCTGTTGGAAATGACTAGGGCAATTTTGCTTAAACTCTCAAAAAAATATTAAGGATAAGGCAGATGTACAGGAATAGTAAAAGCTGGTCAGATTTTTAAGCAGTTGAAGACTGGAACTTGTAAGGTGTGTTACCACTTCCAACTGTAATAACCTAACTAATATTTTGTTCTATCATGAAATAAATTAATCATTTTAATAGCTTAGGCTTTTGTCTTTGGGGATTTATAGATCATGGAAGCAAGCATTAGGTGTATCCATCATTAAATAATGTTCATGAGTGCTGTTGAAATACCAGATGCATTAACAGAGGTTATGTTCTTTACTTGTTCCATGAATTAGTACAAAAATTCTGTAATCCAAACTAATTCAGCCTAGAAATACTTCCTCTTTCCTTTAGCAGCCACTGATGTGCCTGGAGAGGTATACAAATTGGACTGAGTGGGACATGAGAGAGTTTTCTCTCATTAATTTTTTTTTTTCTGGAAGCCATGCTATGTTGAAATGAGAGCTGTTAATTAAGAGACACCACTTGAAACTGGCTGAAATAAAGCTTATGTAAGTCTGAAGTGAAAAAGAGACAATGACAACTTCAGACTAAGCTGTCGCAATTGGTATTTGAAGTTTTGAAGCAGCAGTGTGAAGGTCTTCTCAGCCAACGCACTCCATTTCAATAAAATTGCCTACTTGACTGTGAGTAGAAGTGAGGATCAGAATGAAAAGGTTTTCTTTAACCCACCTCCTTCTCCTTCCTCTTCTCCAAGACAAGTAACTCGGAGTTATTACTTCAAAGACTTGAGATTTCAGCTGTGATGGCTAAAGGAGAAGGTGCATGGGGCAGAATTTTTAAAAGGATGTGTGGGAAGTGAAGACGCAGTGTGGATTCTGCAGGAAAATACTGAGGAGCAAAAATGTTGAAAATTATTAGTTACTGGGGTGCTAGATCATGGAAAGGTAATGCGAAGCAGAAGGAAAACAAACGTAACACTTTCTTGATCATCAACAAACTATAGGTAGATATATATACAGAGTTTATGTTCAGTGGACTTCACTGGCTGACCCTTGAGCTGAAGTCACTGGGGTTATGAACGTTCTCCAGGTGTGCGCTCTTGGAACACAGAGCTGTTTACCTGGCTGGTCAAACAAGGACAATGTCAATTCATGAATGGGGAGGGAAACTGGTCACAGGCTTAATGGCTGTCTCAAGCAGTACGTGGTATTTTCACTTCAAATACATGGTTAGCTGTTTTCCTAGAAACAGTAACACTGTAGTTCTAGAAAAGTTTTTGTTTATTTTCATTAGCACCTTATACAGGTTTCTATATGTAAATATTCCTCCATACAGGTTTCTTCGGGAAAAGTGAAGTTGCACATGCTCAAAGAACAGATTCAAGGTAAAGACTTCTTTGATAACTAAGTCAAAACTTGCAAACTTCCAGTAGAGTATCTGGTCCTTTGAGGTTGCTGCAAATAAGCATTAGGAGAGTCAGAGTCTGGACTACTGGGTTTATTGGTTTTATTTGGTTGCTGGTTTTTTGTTGTTTTTTGTTTTGTGGGCTTTTTTTTGTTTGGTGGTTTTTATTTTTATTCTTTTATTTATTTTTTCAGACCCGGTGAAAGAACCATTTAAGCATGAAATGGCAAATGCTGTAGCACCTGAAAAATCTGAAGTGAAGGGGATGGCACCTGGACTGTGTGAAATCACGAGTGCGCTGCTGGTAAGTAAATAGTTTAAAAATTACTTTAAAGCAACATAAAATAATGTGTCTGTGTGTGTATTCATATATCTATATATAGTAGCTTTGTGGCAGTATCTAGACATGCATGTATTATATAGTGTAATATGTTGTAAAATGAATTACCTTGCATTTGTCCAGGCTGTCAGCTGTGTGTGGTCTGCAGAGCCAAGCCATTGGACTTGGAATTCATTTCCAGGCTCCTTCAGAAAGAACCTACATGTAGAAATACATGTGTGAATGCCTAAAACACAGCTGTAGGTCAAAATATTATGTTAATTTTCTGTATGTCAGCTTTTCTGTAGGAGGCAGTTGTATTATGGTTGTCTGTGGAAATCGTCGTACTAGCTGCCTCCACACTTCCATAGAAAGAACCATTTTGATGGCAGTATTGCTACTTTGAAATGATACAGTCAAGCAGCTCCTTTAACTTTCAGCTTTTCTGGTGAATTGAGTATTTTTAATACCTTATTTTTGTAGTTTTTTTTCTGCTGGAGGAAAAGACTTCTCTAAGATGGTCAGCCTCAGGTGCCTTACTGACTATAATACATATTTTCCTCTAAAAAGAAAAAAAATACATATTTGAATACAGTAGGATTAATCTCAAGTATTTTATCTTGCTGGAATTGAAATGATGATAATAATAGCTTTTCTCATCTGTTTCCCAAAATATGTTGGTGATATCCACTTAAATTCTAGGATTTCTCACTGTGATGACTATTTAGTGCGCATAAGGTAAAGGGAGGTTTTATATCCTGATCTCCCTGAGTGACAAGGGAAGATTAAATGATTGTTACCAGAACTGTTATTGGCCCTTTAACAGGGAGTGTCTTTAAACTGCATTTTTATTAATTTGCCCATCTGTGAATGTGACTGAAGAAGACTGATCTCTTACTTAACTAAAGAATGCTATCATATGATTAAAATAAGATGTATGGTTTCAGGGAAATAGGGCAAAATTGAGCGGTCCATGAATACTTTCTAATTTTAAATACTTTGATAAGCACCAAGGCACATTTTTAATTCTGTTTTCTGAGCTGGTACTTGCTGGCTCTGTTCGAGTTGAAATCAGTATTATCAAGTATGAGGTGATTGGTTATTTCATAAAGAGATTTTGCCTTTTAGCAAGTGTAAATAGGAAACTTAGCCTCCAAAATGTATCGCCATGCGATTTGCTTTTTGAAGTAAATTGTGTAAATAGAGTAGTTCTATTACTGAATAAGAAAATATCATTTTTATTGTGAAAAAAAATAGCACACGTCTCTTAGAAAGGTCATCCCCCCCCAGCACTGGTATGTTCCTTTAGGGAAAGTTAAAGCAGTTGGAGACGCTAACAAAAGGAATGGATATTTTATTTGTGGGCATCTTTTTTAATGGTTTTCCTTAGGCAAAAAATACTTGTGGATTTGAAGCTTCTGTTAAGAAAACGATGGCATTAGAGCCATTCTTTGGTGACTTTTTTTGCACCGGCTGGCCCCGCTCTGAGGCTCCCACAGCCGTGCCCGGTGTGCGGGCAGCGCTGCTTGGCCTGGGCGGGCCGCCAGGCGGCGCTGCGCCCCCGCCGGACGCTGCCGGCGCGGGGGGGGCCGAGGCCCTGCCGCGGTTGCGGGGCCCTGGCCCAGGAGGTCGCCCCCGGCACCCTCCGGTGCGGCTGCTCCGTGCGTCTGTGGCACAGCGGCTCCCAGCACCGGCCCCGGCGTCGCCCCCGGCACCCTCCGGTGCGGCTGCTCCGTGCGTTTGCGGCGCAGCGGCTCCTTCAGTCCTCGCGTCTGCTGCTCAGACGTGCGCAGCAATGGGCGGGCTACAAATCGTTACTGTTACTGTGAATGGAACTACAAGTTGCTTTTTCCTCAACGTCTCCCCGCGATCGAAATTCCTGATGCCATAAAATCTCGCAGGTCATGGATGGCCCCTCTAAGATTAGTATGATGCTGGTGGATATCAAAGCATTGTTGTTACATTGCTTACTTTACAAAGGGCTTATTTTCCCACTATCGCATGTGACATTAAATAGAAAGGGTTGTTTTCAGTTAAAAAGCTTTCATTGAAGCAAAAGGCATAGGTGGCTTATTGCAATACTTACTGAGGAAAAAAAATCATGCTATCTTTGCATGTGCCTTGATGGATTTAGTAGTTAGGCATCCCTAAGAGAAAACTCTATTATTAAAGCAATGGTAGTGTTATGGGGTTGGAAATACGTAACAAAGTGCTGAGTGAGTAGGTTTTTACTCTTTGAAATATTGTTATTGGTATATTTGAGAGTTTTCCAAGTTGCTGGATGTCAGAGTTTAGAAAAAAAAATAAAATAAAATCACAAGCACTAAAAATGGTCAAAGGTGTTTGTTCACGTGTCAAAGACTGTTAATATACTCTAAGTCCATTTAACAGTCCCTTTTACTTGTAACTTAAATATATTTGTAAGGATACCTGAAACTCTGAATTCCTGCTTACAATTCTGTCTGTTCCGTCAGCTGCCTCTTCCAACGTTCCTCATTCTTTTGTACTTGGAGTCTGCTCACAAAGAAATTAAGTGTGATGAAAGTAAAATGTTATACAGTACTGTGAGGACCTCAGTTGTGTGTAACTTTATTATTCAGCACAGCAATATTCAGCTTCTGACATACAGCTTTGTTGTGTATCTGTTATGGAACAATAAAAATTTTACAATTTCTTAATTAGGGTAGTAAAGTTTCCCCCTAGAATTATTGTGTAACACTTAATTGTAATAAACTTAAATTTCTCATGCATAATATTTGATTGCATTTCATAAATGGGTTGTAACAGCTTGCTTTTTTTTTTACCAAATTATATACGCATTTTGGATTTTATCTTTTGGACAAACCCACTATTTTTGTTCTCCTAAGGTTATTCCAAGTTTGATTTTGATAAATGCCATGATTTACTTTATTTAATGGCTTTCCAAATATGTGGTGTTTTCATGTTCTTTCATTCCTGTGTTAATGATGACTGGTTTATAGATGGACTTAATGAATCAAAGAGAAGCCATGTCAGGATTTTTTTAAATGAAAAATGTTTTGATTAATATTTTATTCTTATGATTACAAAGACTCAGTTACTTTATGGTGAACGCAAGTTAAAAACAGAAAATGGAGATAAGGTCTAGTGAGTAGAAGTTGATTTAACAATTTCAGTTCTACTGCATCAGATTTTCATGAAGGCGAATATAACTTTTCAGTGATGTCACTGGATAGGTCATTCTGTTATCCTGCTAAAATGTATTTGATGATCTCATTCTTTCTTCCCAGAAATACAATCCTTTTAGTCACGCAGTAAATTGTTAAAGCTTTTGGTCCAATAAATCCATCCCTGTTGAAATGATTCTTGCTTATAGTATGTTAGTAGAAAGATTGCATCATTTGATGAAAAAACTTCAGGTGAGAATTTAAGGCAGTTACACATGGATACAGTGTCCTGTGAGTAACAAAAAGGCAGTGATAAATATCTTTTTGGGATGATGTGAGTATAAAAGTTTTTCCATGAGTTGTTTTGAAGGGATATAAAAAATATTTTACCACACACATCTAAATGCAAACTGTTTAAGATTTTTTTTTCTTTTAATAGACAGTAGCAGGTCTTCTAAACCTAGAATGGAAACTGGGTGGTAACAGTAGTAAGATAAGTGATAAATCTTGACATTTGTAATGTGTTCTCTTCTAAATTTTTTTTTTTTAAGGAATAAGCCCCTTATCTCACTTTTTTGGTGGTAAACAAACTGGATTGAGATGTTGGAAATTGTTTTGGGGGGATTAAAGGTCACAGAGCAGTTCAGTGGAAGAATACAAAGATTTAAACAGAGAATAATGGAGAGCTGTGATTACTCCATCTGCATTGGGACAATTCCATCTTAGCTGTGATTCGCTCCCCCCCCTTGTCACCTTCCCCATTCTTTCCAGTCCTGCTCTGAAACTGAACAGAAACTGCTTCTGTTATTAAGGGGAGCTAACGAAAGGGTACAGATGCAGAAGGTGTGGAATAGAAAACAGTAGCTGTAATTCCATTTTTTTCAGAGGAGGGAAGGGTTATTATGGTTCAAATGAGGTGATGTAATTCTTGATCTAGAGTTTTAGCTGGCTGAGTGAGGAGGAAAGGCTGTTTATAGGGAAACAGTGCAATAGAAAATTTAAAGGCAATCACTCTAGTTGTGAGAATCCATAGAAGTGCTATTCAGCTTTCTTGATGGGTAGTATTTCTTCTTCTTTAGACTCTCTCCTACCTTTTTCCTGACTGTTGCTTTGTGACTAAAAGTTTTTGATGCCTAACCAACATAAACTGGTTAGGCACTGAAGTAGGAGAATATTAGCATTGGAGTTCAACTACTGCGAAGTTTAACGTGAGGCCAGAACAAATAAGCTTTGCACGTCTTCTCTAAAATCAGCTTTGCCATTTTTGCTTAAGTACTTATTTTGAAGCAATTGAGCAAAATATCAATGAAGATGTTCATGTTGTTTATACAAATAACACAGCAGGGTGAGCCTTTCAGATATTGATCTGCTCTTACATACAGCATGCCCGAGTACTAGCAAGAACCAGACATAATGCAACTGTGCTCGCTTGAAGAGAGCAGATGTATCAAACTACATCAATAAAATTATCTCCTTCAAAGGAATGTGACTTATACTGTAATGTTAAGGTGATTTTCTTCAAGTGGTGAAAAAGAAAGCGACGCAATCTTGAGCTATGTTGTTTTGAATGCATGTGCCATAGGAAACAGAATGAGACAAGGAGAAGAGCAATTAGAAAGAAATTCCCCTCTTTGAATATATGCTTCTGTGATCATCACGTGTCTTAGCAATGTGTTGGTGATGCTCGAGGGGGAGACGTGCTGTCAGTTACGAACGAAGATGGGCTGAGGATTGAGGAAATGGACAAAGCTCACTGGGGCAGGCAGCCGCCCCAACAGACAAAACACAAAGCAAAGGGTGAGCTGGAGCAGTTTGGCACCTCAGCCAGAGCAGTTTGACGCCTTGGCCATGAAGTTGCACCTCCCGATGCTTAAGTGGCACCTCGGGGTCTGGGCTTATCCGTGTCTTGTCAGGGCTGGTCCCCTCAACCTATCAGAATGACCCCCCTGCACCCTCGACTGGGGTATAAAGGGGATCCTGCGTAAGAGCCGGATGAGTTGGCTCTTCGCAGAGCAGCAGGTCTGGGAGTCGGACCCTTCACTTGGACATGCCCTCCAAGGACACTTCCATGGTCTGAGTGAGTTTCCGTGGATTGAGTGAGCGGTGTCTTGGGCCCTCTGGTGTGGGAGGTTTCTCCTTGATGAGTGAGCATGTGCCCGTTTTGGTTCGTCTTTCCTTAAGGTTTAGGAATTGGTTGTGTAGTAGTTAATTCGCAACGGACATCCGAACCTGTCAACCTGGGCAACTTCGGTTTCAATAAACCCCATTTTGGATAGTGACTATTGGTTGGTGTGTGGGGATGTCTGTGACATTTATTGTTGTCATCAGCAGCAGGATGTCGAGGGGAGGAATTGCTACAGAGGCACCACTGTGCGCCTTCTCCTCAGGTGAAGTGGTCCAACCCCAGAGAGGTCGTGGTGAAGCTGGTTTTGGAGTGGCGCAGATCAGGGGGCCAGGTGCGCCATCCTGGGGGGTGTCTGTGGTTCTGCGTGCGCCATCTTGGGGTTCGGTTCAGGTGCAGGAGCCTCCGGGCTGTTGGAAGCTAAAGAGAAAAGGAGCGGGTGCGTTTGGTGATTGAGCTGATAATGGCACAGACAAAAGGTTCCCCCTAGGGCTGTCCAAACCCACAAGTTAATCGAGAGTGCGGACCCCGAGGATTCGGATGGAGACAGCTGGGGAGACACTGATGAAGATAGTCCTGATGGAACTGAGGGAATGGAGGAAAAAAGAGGTGCGCCCTGTTTTAAAGCAGAGACGCATAAGGGACCGCAGGGGGGCAACACTCGCCCCTCTGCCGGTACCACCCCGGCCTCGGCATCCGAGCTCGGGTCTTCTCGCGAGTCGGGTGAAACCGAAAGGGAGTATTTGTGGCGAGTCTCTGTGGCGGGAGCGATCGGACACTGCTGAGTGATGATGGGGCAGCCGGCTTTTGGGGTCCCGGAGTGTTTCTGAGCGACGGGCCGGCAGGCGACCCGTCGATCACATCCCAAGTGCCTTACTGGGCTGGGGGTGCACCCTAAAGAAAGGGGAGAGCCGGTGAAAGGATTGTCGGAGCTGTCGCTGGGAGTACAAAAGGCCGCCCGCATCCAGGCGCGGCGCGGGACCCCGACCCGCTCCGGCCGCTCATTGAAGGGCTGCCGGACATTTTAAAGGTACGCGCCCAGGCTCTCGGAGAAGGGATTCAGGACACCAGAGAATAGAACCAGAAAAACCTTTGGAATCCGACCACGCACTTGATGCCGTGGGCAGACCTATTCTCTAATATAGACACGTATGGGCCGGGCCGAGCCGAGCCGATCCGGGCGGTGGCAGTAGGAGGGTGCGGCAAGTCAGTCGCAGACCTCACCCCTGCCGCTCCCCTCGCCCCGGGAGCCTGAACTCTCCCGAGGCAAGCAAGGAATGGCCTGGGGCGAAAAGGGACAGCGCGGCGAATACCCCGGGCAGCGCTGCACCGAATGCCCACCCACCATCTCCGGCCACTGCTGAAATTGCTGGAGGGGAAAACGAGGGGCCCGGGAGAAGCACGGGCAGCAACACACGGTTGTTCACACAGGAAGGAAAACTCCAACTGGAAAGCGGTAGCCGCTGTGTGAAGCGGTCAGTGTCCCTTGCATATCCACTGGCACGTCACAAGTACCATTAAATGTGCGACCAGCACGTGGGAAGTCGCTGGGTCGATTATAGAGTAAAGCAGGTGGAAAGGGGGAGATGTGACTCTGTTATTGTTTTGCAAGGGCTGCTTGACATCATTGGCTCTTTCCAATTAGACTTTCCTCCTGTACTCCTCTCCTCTCTGTACTGCTCTTGTGCATTCGTGGTAAGAATGTGTGCCTTACTTGAGGGTTTTATAGACGAAGTTATCTTTCCTTCTGATCTGTCTTTGTGCGTGGGGAGGGAGCATAGGGAAAGGTGAGCATAAAATATTTTTTTGTTTTGCTTGTTAACTGCTCAAGACTTAGTAATCAAACCCTTCCTATTATATTTCCACAGTGATTTTCTTTGTGCTAATAAAGGTTGCAAATCAATAAAGACCCACTGAAAGTAAAACTGTTACTCCTCTGTAGCTATTTTTAGCTAAACCCATCTAGTTCTTTATAGTTTGGGCTTCCCTGCTCTGTGCCTTAAATGAACGTTTTCCTCTTGTTGACCTCTACAGATGTGGTTCTGTCTATTGAAAAGCTTCAGTAAGCAGAACTTCATTAATCAAGTACATAGCTCATAAATTTGTTTAAATGGTATGTGCTGCATAAAACACCTCAGTCTGTGCTGTGTGGTACCTAATGGAATGTTCAGATTATTGAATTTTTGCACAGACGTTTGCACACTACTGGTTATTGAAATTATTATGTGCTTGTGTCACCATCACTCTTTAATATGTTGTTATCTACCTGCTTTTAATAAGCTGTTTGGTGGAATATTGGACTGTTTATAATGAATTAATGGTTTCATAATGTTTCATTAACAGGCAGAAGCTGATACACGTGTTGGAAAATTGGAATTCGTTGATCACTTCATCAAGGAAGTAAACATGAATGAAACAAAAATTAATCATGAACAGAAGCAAGTAAATAGCAAGCATCAGGTCACATCAGACAAGTTTTCATCACTGCCAGCATCAGTAGGTGGTGCTAAGGTAGTGTACCACTTGGCAAAAAATAAAAACCTTTTATTGTTTAGGACATCTTTAGGTAGAGTGGCCTTGGGTTCTTCTGCAGTGTGCCAAGTGAGGGATGATGCTATCAGGCTTCCACAACACACTGACCCCTGTTAGTCTGTTGACATAATTGACATAATATCCATCCTATACCTAGGATGTGGGCTATCTATGGCTACTGCTTTCTGGCTCCTAAAAGCATTCCAGGTAAGTGTTGGTTTGGTGTGGTTTTTTTTTCCTGTGCTTGCAGAAACTTTTTGGTCTTTCTTATTTTGCTTCTGATGTAATATTGCAATTTAGTTGTGAGCAACACCACACGAAAATGACATGGTCTTGATTATTGGGGTATCTGGACTAAGCTCAGAAAACAGGGTGCTGCATTTCCCCAGCCAGTACTAAAAACGCTATTGTACGTAACTGGAGAGAGGATTATCATCAGAAGTGCTGCATTAATTGTGTTGTGGAACTGATTTAGGACCTGTCCTCAGAATCAACCTGTACAGGCCTTGAAAATCAGGATGAAGGTTTATTACTAAATGGTACATTTAATGAGAAGGAATCTGCAAAGTCTTTTCAGGAAGCTTTGCTTCAGTGGAGAAAAGGTGATCGTGATCTCAGAGAACACCTTCTTGCCAGTCAGGTCCTATCAGGTATGATTTTTGTTTGTTTGTTTTAATTGCATTTTGAAAACATTAGGAACCACTTTGGTGAGCTAGCAGATTAGAGAAAGTCGATGTTCTGTGAGAATACTAAATGTTTCTTCCTAAGTTTTCTTTCTGTGTTCCTTTATAAATTAACAACAGCCTCTGAAGTTATTTTTAGTAACCTGCAGATCAGTGTTTATCCCAATCCTTGTAATGAACTGTGGTGTTGACCAGATTGTTCAGCTTGTGTCCCTGTACTTCTCTATGGCGTTGTTTCTCACATGAGACTTGGATATGAGCGGTAATTCTCAAGCAGAAAGTCACAGCTTTTAGCTGAGACAAGGAATGTGCACAGCTTGGGATTTTGTTTGTTCTATCAAAGTACATTTTCTACTTGCCTTCCCTAGGCTCTTAATATTTTTTTGTCTCAGTGAAAAGCTTCAATCAGTTAGTGCAAACATGGAAAAACATGGAAAAACCCTCTTGTCTGACTGGATTTGTGCAAGTTCTGGTCTCTTTCCTCTAGTCCATGGCTTGTGTTTGTTCTTTGTGTATTTTTGTACAAAAAATACTATACTGATTGTTCTCTCTCTCTTTCTCCTTTTTTTTTTTTTTTTTAATTTTTTTTTGGTGACGTTGTGGGATTTTTATCTGTGGAGTCATGTATTCTCCCCTCTACCCCCCGTCCCCCAGTGTGATAATACACCTTTATGTGAAAAGCTGTAATAACTGAGTTGTTACTGGCTACCCCCATGGCTGTCTTGTGTTGCACAAATATAATGCTGCTGCCCATTGAAATTTTGGAATTTTGCAAAGACTTGGCAAAGCATAGACTACTAATGTGACATTCATCAAAAAAGATCGTAGTTAAATAGCAAATTTCTAAGTCTGAATAGCTGTATAAATTGTTTAAAAAATGTTTCTAATAGAATCTGTAGGAGTTTGTGAGGTACAGACCAATCTTACTGTTGCTAAAGAACCTGTCCAAATTGAATTCAAGAAGGATGGCCTGAGCTACATGGAAAAACTGTTGCTTAAGAAATACAGAAGGTATTGTTGAAATTGCTGGTACTAATGCATCCAGAAATACTTAATAGCATTAACAAAAATTCCATTGAAACGTTTCAAATACTAGATGTATTATAAAGATTTAAGATGACTGTATAGAGGGAGCCTTATAAAGTAACCATTATAATCAGACTCAATGATTTAATATTTCAGAATTACTGCTGACATAGTGTTTGGAGGGATTCTCTTTGCTATGAGTTTATTGTAGAATTTCAAGACTGGGACTGATACTTGGTCGCTTGATTTTTTTGGGGCCATTTACTGCAGGGATTTTATAGAGGTGTAAGGATACTTTTATAAACATTCTAGAGGTGTTTTGTTAGTCCCTGAGTTGTGAGGTCATCTCAATGAAATTATTAGTAAGAGCTGCTGCTCTTTCAGCAGGAGATAGTGCTGCTGCAGTAAGTAGTGTCATCTTTTGGGTTTGGTTTGGTTTAGGTTTGGTTTGTTTTTTTAAAATATCTGTGATACAGATAAAAAATGATGACTTGCTAAGATTGGTTTCTTTTCCTTTTTTAGAACTCCTCTTGATCAAATTTCTGGTAGTTGCATTAAAGATTTAAGGTCTGTGCAAACACTGAGTGTACGTGAGGCTGTGACTGGAGGAGGGGGAGATGATGATGATGACAATGACTTAACAGGTGTAATAGATTTCTGTTTTTTTGAATCTGTTAAATACTTGGGTGTTTATTTTGCTATGATTGCTGAACGGTTACATACTTAAGCAAATTCTGCTTAAAGAAAGTAATAATCAAAGGAGAAATTTATGATGCTTCATAATAAGAAACTTGCATTTGTATAAGTGAATCTAGAATGGGAAGAAAATCAAATGCATCCAACAAACTGTATTTTTTTAGTTGAAGATGTGAGGAGATATTGGACATCTGTTTTTGGAGAGCAGGTACCCAAAACTGTTTCTGAAAGTGCAGAGCCCTCTCTGAAAATGGAGTTCCTTGATGATGTAAGTATGTAATGCAGGTCTTCATGAATCTTCACCGTGATCTGAAGTGATTTGTTTAAATGTTGATCTGTTAAATATGTAAAGAAGCAACAGATAAATAATTTCTAATTAAAAAATGGTGCTTTTTTTTTTATATTTTCCATAAAAATGTGGAAAATTTAGCTTTCCCTGTTACTTTTTTCCCCCTGTTGTGTCCAAGGTTACAGAAGTTATGCAAAAAGATACAAATATTATAAAAATAAAATCTGCAGGCTTTTAATCCCTTGAATTAATGTTGGGAGGTTTTTTTGAGTTGTCATCTATTGCTGAGCGTGTGGCGTTTTTGTTTTGTTTTTTAATTAGTCTTTTGGCAAGGACTTGGAAGAATCATTGAACATTTTGGTGACTGAAGCTGGGGCTATGGGAATGAATAATCAAGGAAAAGCTGAACCACTGGAGCAGTTTGGAAGGTATCAGAAATGCCAAGATTATTTGGAAGAGAAAAGAGAATCCTCATATCCTCTGACTTAGTTACACTCCTAAATAACAGATTCTTTTATCTGCAGACAGTCGTACATTGTAGGAATGGGGAGAATCCTTGATTGTAAATTGTTTTAAGGCATGTTTTAATACATACACCTTCTCATCTTCATCTCATGACACTTAGTGCTTTCTTTTCCTTTACATTTCTTTCAAGATCCTGTCTGTGATCGCTGCTTTTGTGCTTGAAAGTTTTCATTTGAATGACCTCATGATATGGTGACTAGTTGTAAGACGTTCAAGTAGCAGTTTGTCACTTAATAGGCAAATGACATTATTCACTAACTTTAATGGTAAACATAAGTTTGTGTCTTCAACTTTGTCAATGAGCTACTAAGGTTTATTAATTGCCTGTAACTGGAGACACATCACTTCAAAATTTCTTTGTTTTGTTTGTTTGATCACTCCAATGTTAAGCCATATAAGATACATTTCTTCAGATGTGTATGTCCTGAATTACAGGTAGAATTTCTCTTTTATATGTTCTTATCTCAGCTGGAGCAGGGACTAGTGTACAGACAAGTCTGTAATTGGTCAGTTTTGTGTACTTTTAAGATACTTGCATGTGACTAATCTTGTAATCCAGGCAAAACTAAGAGTCTTACTGATTAATGATATGTGCAAAATTCTTCTGATCTCCCCAAATTTATTATAATAAACCGTAATCTGTTGGTTTGTTTTTGTTTTGGTTTGGTTTTTTTATAGTGCCCATTCAGACAGAAGGAAAAAACATCATGAAATCTAATGTAGGTATAAAGCCTGACATCTTACACTTTTGTAAAAATGTGTCAAGCTTCTTCAAAGAATGTTGGTTGAATCAGTAAGTCAGAACTGGAGGAGGCCCAAGGATAAGGCTGTCTTTTTTTTCAGTCTAATAGAGCTCTCATACACACTCCCCTTAAAAAAGTAAAATAAAAATTTGCACTTGGGTGTCCAGTCTTGCCCGTTTCCCATGTGGATTGTGATTTTAAAACTGAAAGCAGGGGCACCACCTGCATTGTTCAGCTGTTGTAATGAAGTCCTGGAAGAATTATTTCCTGGGGAATTACATGACTTGAATAACACACTTTTTTTTTTTTTTTTACCTTCTTTTTATTTTTTTATAATTCTGACTATTTTTCTGGCTTGCAGCTTTCCTGAGCTGATACCATCCTGTGAAGCTGGTGATTTGCAGTGAGAAAATATTCAGCAAGTAATATAAGGGATGCATAAAGAGGGTTGAAGAATGGTATTAATAAATGTCAGTGCTCAGGTATTCTGTATTTCAGGAATATAGTGCTTTACATCAGTGAAATTTAGACCGTCTGCCATCCCAGTTGTTTCTCAGGCCACAAATATTGTGTTTGTGGACTTCATGAATGGGTTGATATTTTGCACTGGGAATAGCCTGTAAAAAGTATTGGAATTGATAATTAGGCAGCTGCAGTGTATAATCAATATAAATCCTGGTGACTGATTCCTCAGTCACGGAACAGTCTTGCCCCAAATGCAGCACAACAGTGAAAGAAGAAAACTACAGTGTGCAAGTGAAGAAATCTTGATGGGTTTTATTTCAGATGTGTTTATTTGGGTGCTGGTGATGGGGGTTTTGTTGTGTTTGTTTTTCTGTTCTGTTTTTTGTTTGTTTTTTAATCTTCATGTTGTAATCCACAATTTCTCTTGCACCTCTGCTAGCAGGGAGGTGGTGGAAGGTTGGTCATGTCACCTGCAGAAAAGGTGGTGGTGGTAGTTTGTGTGGTATTTATTGATGTTTTAAGCTAACAGGGCACTGCCAGTGCCAAGAATCATCTAGAGGCAACATCAGCTGCCAGCAGAAATGGTCTGCCCCTGGCCTGATGTGGCACCTCTGCAGCAAGCACTGCCGAGGGCACTTGTCCCTGCATCAGCAGCATTGAGATGCTGGGATGGTGCAGTTGTAGGAACGAGTCTGTCTGCTCACCTCCTTCAGTGGTAAGCAATAGAGAGTGACTGCCTGTGTTTCACTGAGGACAAACTATTGTGGTTTCAGTAACTGGAGCTTGTCTCTGGTTATATCTTTCCTAAGAACTAGGGCCTGTCATGATAATTTAAAACATTACACTGAAAGCCTGATTGCTCCATAACTTTTCTTATTTTATTTTTTTTTATAAGCTATTTTTAAAAACTTCTAACACACAAAAGGATTTAATTACAACCCTTTAACACAGAGGTGCAGGTATCTTTGACGATAACAAGTATATGGTCAAAGTATCTTGTGGGTATATTTAGTGTATAACATTGCCTGGTGCTCTGTAGCAGACTGCCATGAGAGTCATCTAGATGTTAAAAGGACAGAAATGCTAGAAGCCTTCAAGAAGGTGATTTCGGGATGCTCGCTGTTAGGGGTCCATAGTCAGAGCTCCACAACTGCAGTGCACAGTATGGTCCCTGGGTTTTTCTGTTGCTGATGTAGCACTTAGTCCTTGGTTACTTGGGGAAGGATGAAGAGTTCTGGCTGTAATCAATAGTAGGAGTAGGTCTAGCATTTGGGAAACACGCTCTTAAAATGGCAGTCTCTGCCCATTTTGCATGTCCCTTTCCTCTGCCCCACCTGTTTATGTTGCAGGTGCTCCCAAGTACAGTGTGACACACCATATGTTCCTCTCCTGGTACCCTAAGTGGCAAAATAATTTGATAAAGGAAAAAATCAATGCAGTGGTTTTCTAGAACATTTATCTGGTTTATTTTGCATTACATAAAAAGCCAGCCATTAAACAGGTCTCATCCCTCTGTGTTAATCCAGTAGCATGAATGTAGAGCAAGAGCTGTGGTTTGAGCACAAGGGCCCCGTGCACTGCTCTCCTTATCTGCTCTTCAATCTTTGAACTCTTACATAACATGTTTAAGACTGGGTTTTTTTCTGTAATCTCTTTTGGGGTCTCATTTTGCATTCTTAGTCTCCACTAACAAAGAACTGCTATGCTCTTCCCTTGTGAAATCCTTTCCAGAAGGTGCACATTATCTACTATGAGGCATGGCCATGATGAGCATCAATTTCCACAGCAGAATAGAAGCCTGGATTACAAATTACTATTTAATCCTTTTTGCGTCAAAGGATATAATAATCCTTGTAAAATGTGCTTTAAGTCTTGTGCTTGGCTGAGTGAGGTTAAGGGATGAAAAACCAAAACAGGGATTCTCAACAAGTAAGACATGGTGAAATGTAGGTGTTCCACATGAATTTCAGAATATATTTGACTACATTTCAGCAACTAAAAATAAAAGATGATGGGCTGGTACCTAGACTAGCAGTTTTCACTTCTCCGTATGCTTGCTACTACTCTGCTAGAATACAGTGTCTGTCATGAGCGTTGCTTGATGAATTGCAGCAAAGAATTTAGGCACAATGTAAGCATTGCTCAAATTTGGTTGTTTTTTGGGTTTTTTGGGTTTTTTCTTTCCCTCCCAGCAATGAGAACATTTACCAAAACTAATGAGTGAGAACACATCTTAAGAATGCCAGAAAGTTTGTTTTATTTTCTAAATCATTCTGTTATGAGTGTCAAGCAATGTGATTTTTGTGAATAAGGTTGGGACAGGTAAGGATTTAGTGTTTGAAATTGCAGACTGATGGCTTCACAGCTTCCTGACCAGGCAGCTATTTTAAGAGAGGGAAAGTTTAATAATTTGTAAAATTTAAAAAGTAAATCCCACAGTGACTTACATGATTATTGTCACATGGAGAATACTGTAATTTTGTTAGCTAAAAAGCAGAACAGGTTAGCTGTTTGGAACCAGTAGCTTCAGATGATTAATTTATTCCATATTTTTATTACTGGGCTCTGTATTAAATCAATTGTGGCATATTGGATAGAATTAGACCTTCTGTGTAGCAACCCACAGAGAAAACCTGAAGGCAAGTGGTAACATATATGCAATACTATTAATGAAAAGAATAGGGTAAGCACTTTGTTGCTCCCCTTTTTAATGCAATGTATTTATATCTTCAAAGTGTAATATTCTACATTAATAATAAAAATTTTAAAAAGAGAGTAGGACCAGATTAGTCATAATCTCATATTAAAGAACACTTTAAATTACTTGATCACATAACCATTATTCCACAATAGGGTATTTTTGTGCTAGATGCTAATTGCACGCTTCTGGCGTGACATTGCGTAATGCAATGTCCTTGATGTCATAAACTGGTCATCTTGCTGGTGAAAACTCTGCAGTGAAGCAGCTGCTATGTAGCCCTAAAATGCTGATGTTGTAAAAGTGTCCTGCGTTTGCCTAGGATAGGGTTAATTTTCCCAAGGAGTTAGGAGGCGGCACAGCCAGGATAACTGAACTGGACCAGCCACGGGGACACTTGATACCATGCTGATGCCATGCCCAGTATATAAATTGGGAGGGAGCTGGCCAGGGGAAAGGCTCGTAGCTCAGGCGGGTGGCAGGTTCTGGGTGGGGAGCAGTTGCCTTGTACATATCTTACTTTATATATAATTTCATTAATATTATTGTTATTACTGTTGGTCTTTTCTCTTTTCATGTTGTTGTATTAAACTGTCCTTATCTCAACCCACAAGCTTTTACCTTTTTCTCTCAATTCTTCTTCCCACCCCATGGCAGGGAGGAGGAGTGAGTGAGTGGCTGCATGGTGCTTAGTTGCCAGCTGGCCAAACCACGATAGTTCTTTTTGATGCCCAATATGGGGCTTGAAGGGTTGAGATAACAGATCTGACCAAAGTGTATTAAACCAATTTTATTATACACTCTTCTTCTATTAGTTCAATAGTCCATGGTCACGATGTTTGTCTATTTGTTCACATGGCGGTGGTAAGTCCTTGCACTGTGTATTCCCAGTGATGGTGCTTATCATCTCAGGGAAATGGATCAGGACTATCATGTTGCTGTATTTGGTAATGTCAAATTATGATATGATTACATCACTGGTCATGAGGTTAAGCTGGTATTCGTATGCGGTATTGTTTATTAGTAACCTCACCCAGTCTAGGAGGGGGGCAGGGGAAGATACTTTCTCCCGGTGTTTCACCTTCCCTTTCTCCTTCAGGCTAATTACAACAGCTTTTGAGAATTTGGAATGATCTTGAGTTGTCCAAGCCAACACGCTCTTGTTGCTGTGTCTCCTGAATGTGTCCGAGGTCTTGTTTAGGGTTACACAAAGTTTCTTCAAGAATAACGCCCAGAGATTTTTCCTGAGGCTGGATCATTTGAGTGGCAGTGTGTGTTGGGAAGAGTATGGGAAGTGCCTAGGCCAGTGGTCACCTCCAGTGTTTTGGAATTTCACCCCTGAACCAGTGCAGAATCCTGACAAGCTAGTGAAATATTTTGAAAAAATTATGTTGTCAGCCTGGCAATTCCAGAGGGACACAAGTCACTGTAATGTGCTAGGGCCTAGCCTGTATCTACTGAGCATTTTTCACCACTATTCAGTGCCTTCAAGGGGAAGAGAAGGTCTCTAGACCTAAAAAACAGGCTGACGCATGCTGCAGCTGAACCAGAGAACCAACCTGTGCCAGTATCAGTTGCTCCTCCCCAGAAAAAGAAAATACAAAAAAATCAGTTCCCTTAGTGAGGGATAGGGGTGAACCAGGGTAATCATGAGAACAGGAGGAAGAGACAGAACCAGAGATGATAACACCATCCCCTATCCCTGAGTGAGCTGTGAGATGCACAGAAGGATTTCGGCTGCCATCCAGGTGAGCAGATTATCACCTGTCTGCTTCAATGCTGGGATTATGGGGCCAGTAGTTTGGAATCGGAGGGGAAGGAGGCCAAGCAGCTGGGATCTCTGACTGCTGTCAGGTGTGAAGGAAAGATACCCCTTCAAGGAAGATGTTGCATGTCACCCAGGCAATTGGACCACCATGCATAGAGGTATCCAGTACCTGAGGGAATTATCTGTGCTGGAGGTGATTTATAACAATCCAAATAACAAGCAGTTACCTACAGACCTAGATGAAGTCCAGTGCACATCACCCATGTGGCAGAAGTTTCAACGAAGTGCATCGTCATCATCACATCCCAACTCATTGGGAGTAATTCCCTGGAAAGAAGGCAAGGGACAAACAGTGGGTGAATTACCTGGCTAACTCTGGCAATACAAAGGAAGTCTGTCTTCCTCCTTACAAGCCTGTGTCTTAGCTGTGGAGGAATTGCCCCAGGAGTTCCGGAAATTGAAAGAAGACTTGTCCTAATACCCACCTGTACAGGCCTGTATCTCAGCTATTAGGAGTGGGTACTCTTCTGGTCAAGAAAGAGAGAATATGGAAGGTACACACCATAGGGTACCCAGTGTTTTTACCTACATGGCCGTGGAGAGGAAATGATGAAGTAGAATGTAATAACCACTTCAATCCTAAATGTACAGGTACATGAGTTGTGAGGAGAGAACAGTCATGAAAGGGGATTCTTCCAAGAAAAATGCCACTCCGGTTTCCAATGTGACATTCCCCAGATGGAGTAGAAAGGCTCATCTTACTTCTGATCCTCTGGAAGGGACTTTTAACTAATTTTCCCAAGAACTGACTGACTCTGGGAAGGATTAGAGGGACCCTGACACCAGCCAGGTGGAGGAAAGGGACAGTTGAATTTACTGGACTGTGTGGATCTGATGGCCTAGCGTGTCAGACACACAGGAGTATAAGGCTCTAGTGGACACCAGTGCACAGCGCACCCTAATACCATCAAGCTAGATTGGGGTTGAACCCATCCATATTTCTGGGGGGACTGGGGGACCCAACAGCTGACTGTACTGGAAGTCTGGTTAGTTAACACTAGGGGATGTGCCAATCAAGCTGGTCCTGCCCAATCTGAACTCCTATGTGTTGTAAAAGGGGATAAATAAAGTCCCTGTATTGTACATGAAGATTATATTAGGGAAGATGGTCCGGATTAGTCCTGCTTCAGGCAAAGGCAAACCCATCTGGTGATGGAACTTGAACTGTCTTCAGCTACTGGCACCCAGCAGCTTCCTCAAGATCAACATCTTCAACCTGCAGACCAGATACACTAGCCTTGAGCTCTGGGTACATCATGAAATAATCCAACACTATCTCTCCTGCCCCAAAAGACTGTTAAGACAGATGGAGCCCCAAAGTCATGGATTAAATTAACTCAATGGACATCTTAAAGGGATGGCCCATAGATGGAGGGATTTATATGTGTGTGTATGTGTATATATATAGAGGACAGGAAGAGTAGTGGTAAGTAGCTGTAAAAGTGTAGGATCTGGGCATGATGTAGACAGTATAGAATAATGGGTGTGTAATGTCCTGGGTTTGTCTAGGGTAGGGTTAATTTTCACTAGAATCTGAGAGGGGGCACAGCCAGGGTAGCCCAACTGAACCAGACAAGTGTATATTCAATACCGTATTGATGTCCTGCTCAGGAAGGGTGTGCAGCCCCGGTGGGTTCCAGGCCAAGTGGTGTGTTCCAGGTTGCCCTGTATATAACTCTATATATAAAATTTCATTAGTATTGTTATTACTATTGTTTCTTCTCTCTTTGTATTGTTCTATTAAACTGTCTTTATCTCAACTGATACGATTTTTTTTTTTTTTTTAACCTTTTTCTCCTGATTCTCCTTCCTGCCCCATCCCCCATCAGGTTGAGGGAAAGAATGAGTGAGCAGCCACATAGTGCTTAGTTAAACCACAACAAAAAGGAATCACGCTTACAGTTAGTTTTGTTGCTCTCTTCTATGAGAAGTTTACAGAAAATAGGAATATTTTCTTCATTTATCTAGCTGTCGTATTTTGGTAAACTCAGAAGTCAAAAGTTCTGACAAGATCTTTCATAATTCATGCAAATCAAATTTTATTTCTTTATTTGTTGCAGAAAATGACACCTGACTGAGGAACTAAGTCACCCTGCAAGAAGTTGCTTCCCTCTGAGCTTTATGTGAGCAACTCCATCCTATGAGGAGGAGAATGAACCAACAGCCTTCTTAGCTGTACAATGGGGACTACAGGTGACGACATGGCTTCAGTGGAGCAGAATGCCTCCTTGAATCCTCTGTGCTTTGAGTGCGGCCAGCAACACTGGACCAGGGAGAATCACCTCTACAACTACCAGAATGAAGTGGATGATGACTTGGTCTGCCACATTTGCCTTCAGCCCTTGTTGCAGCCATTGGACACTCCCTGTGGGCACACTTTCTGCTACAAGTGCCTAAGGAACTTTCTGCAAGAGAAGGATTTCTGCCCGCTGGATCGAAAAAGACTTCATTTTAAACTCTGCAAAAAGTCCAGCATTCTTGTTCATAAACTGTTAGACAAGCTATTTGTTTTGTGCCCCTTCTCTTCCGTGTGTCAGGAAGTCATGCAGCGATGTGACCTGGCAGCACATCTCAAAAATAGGTGAGTGGTGCAGATGCTTGCGTTGCGTGTTCCTTACACACTTGATAGGCCAGTCTGTGTAGCAGTAATTATGGGCAGCAGTAGAAATTATGGGCAGCAGTGAGGAAAGGATTGGTGGTGGTTTTTAAATTCACAGTAGAAGACCATATGAAATGGTCAGTCTATAAGCTCTGCACACTAGAGCACTGGATCCTGTTCTGGGCATCACACCAGTAGTCATAGAAGCATAGAATACTTTGTGTTGGAAGGGACCTCTAAAGGTCGTCTAGTCCAACCCCCCTGCAGTGAGCAGGGACATCCTGAACTAGAGCAGGTTGCTCACAGCTCAAGGTCAAGCCTGACCTTGAATGTCATGGGAGACACTCCACCATCTCCTGGGGCAACCGGTTCCAGTGTTTCACCACCCTTATAAGTAGAGATATTTTTCCTGATGTCCAATCTAAACCACTTGATCTAAATAATTTTAAATGATTGCCCCTTGTTCTATCATGACACGCCCCTATAAACAGTCCCTCCCCAGCCTTATAGCCCTTTCAGGTACTGGAAGCCCACTATATAGTCTCCCTATATGGTCTCCCTGGAATAGTGAAGAACACTTGGAGAGAGTCATGAGGAGAATGATATGATTCATTAGAGGCTTCAAAAACATGATTTAGCAGGAACAGTTAAAGAAAACATGGGCTTTTTATGTAGGGACAAAAGGCTGAGAGAGGGGAAAAATGATCTTTCTGTCTGCAAAGAGGAAGGAAATAGTGCAATAGGGACAAAGGAGACTTAGTTCAGGTTTTAGGAAAAACAATTTTATAATGGTCCAGCACTGGCATAGATTGCTTAAGTGATGGTTGTTTCTTCACCTCTTTCACAAGCATTTACGAACATGTTAACATGGCAGAATTGATTCTGCCTTGAGGTAGGCAGATGGACAAGGTATCTCTTGATACTCCTGCAAGACCTATTTTTTTTCTGTTTTAAATAATACCTGTTTACTGAACAGGTTGATGGTAAGTCATGTGAGCATGATGTAGTTTCTAGCATTTTTTGTTTGATTTGATTGCTTATAGAAGACCTCCAACACCCTGTTAATTTGGTAGACAATCATGACTTCACACCAGCAGGAAGGTTTGGTGCAGCTTTCACAAGTGATTTTTGTATCAGAGAGATACATTCCAGTATTACTTGCATCTAAATGTTTAGGAACTTATTTTGAACTGCTAATAGTTTTATAGTGCTACAGCTTGATGCCATTCTTCCCTAAATACTTAAATATTGAAAGGTGGCAATGATAGAAAGAGGGAAATAAGATTATTATGTGGTTGGACCAGGTGATCCCTGCGGTTCTTTCCAACCCGATATTCCATGATTCAATTATCAAATGCAGACAGAATGATACTTCATATTGTGCAGACTAGTTTTTCCAGCAAAGGAATTGCCTCTGTACTGTGTGTGCAGTACCTTGCTACGTGAACACATTTCATTCCTCTCTGTAAGGCAATGCCATTTTTTCAATGGAAGAATGTTAAAATTGTTTTGAGGGTATGTTTGTGACTACTTCTGTTTCCTCTATAAGATGGAGAATAATAAACAGAGGGGTTTTTTAACCATTAGCTATTTCATTACATGAGTCATGAACAAAATCATGGACATACAATTTAAGTTAAAGCTAAAATACAGTGGAATTAATGAGTCGGGGCTAAAAAAATATTATGCCAACAAACTTTAAACTGTTTAGAGTTTTATGAAATTATAAGACTAGTATAGTGATAAACTACATAGAGAAGGAAATTATTTATTCAAAGGAAATGAATCTGATTTCAAAGGCTCCCATTCAGGTGAATTGCATCTGTTACCAGAAAATATACCCTGTCTACAACTCAATGTTACTTGAAAACCTGTGTTCATTTTGCAGAGGAAGGCTTCAGGAATGTACATAACTGACCGTGGAAAAAAAAAGCATAAAACCCAGAAGAATAAGCATTCACCATATCCATTGGACATAGAGAGAAGGCACTAGGGAAACAGTATGTGAGTGTTTCTGTCAGGAGAGCTCATAAAAACGAGCATATTGTTTGGTGACTCTTCACAGAAATGGATGGTAAAGGCCCTAACTCTTCTGGTCTCCTCGGTCATCAGCTGAGATGAGATTGTTTCATTACCATGACTTCATCGTGGGTTTTATTCTTACCTGCTTTGCTTTCTTTTAATGTGATACTTTTTTTTTTTTAAATTTATTTATTTTTTAAACCAGGCTGCATAAACTTCAGCAACTGCCTATTTCATGAGGGTGTTTCATGGTAATCTTATCTGTGCTGGCTCTTTGGTCAAAGAGCCCTCCACATTGGGGTTGAAAACCCTGGGCCTAGAGGGATGGACAGTGGTGGTTGTGGTGGGATGGGGAGAGGTTTCCTTTCCTGTTGCCCTCCTCAAAAGGAACGTGGTGTTAGCTGTGTGCCACCTCCTCCTGCCCTCAGTTTGGTCCAGTGACATTGTTGGCCTCTTGGACAACACTGCACATACAAGATAACCAGGTGATCAGGCCCAATCAGCATGCCTTTATGGAAGGCATTGCAGAGGAGTTTGGGAGTCAGGCATGGTGTGGGTGTGTGTGCAAGCAAGTGCTCCACAAAGAAGGGGAAGAGGGCAGATACTACCTGGCTTCGAAACAGTTTGTTCATAGGCTTATTTCTAGTGTGCCCTCCTTCTTTCTTCCACGCATCCTGAAGGCTTCTGGGGATTCAGGGTCTGCAAGGACCTTGGACATGCAGCATCCCTGCGTCCCCATGCAATCCCCATGGACTTCAATGAGCCTGAAGTTGCCCAGATTTTGGTGGCTGCTGTACCCACAGCATGAATGTACACATATGCAGAATCCATGTCAGGGAGGTACATGTTAGGGACTCCCAAGGAGCCTTTCTCTATAGTTGTTTTTGTTTATTTAATTTCTCCACACAGTATCCATGTTAGTTTAGGCTTTTGCTTGTTTTCTCCAGGCATGTAAAATCTGATCTATATGATGACTTGGGGGTGGTGAGGAAGCCTAACTGATTTATAGTCTTAATAATAAGCTGATTGGATTTTAATAAAAGGCAAAATGCTAGCAAGACTTCTGCTACATATTTGGTTCATCTTCTGGTTCCCCACTGTCATATTCTTTACCTCTTCAGTCCATTTTCCTTGGCTGGCATCTCTTTGAATGATATTAGGGCTGTTTACAAAAGGGCCATGTAATTTGTTTGTACATGGAACACTAGGTATGCTCTCTTTAGCTGTATATGAAATATTCATTTACTTAGGTTGTTATGAAATCTAAGTGAGCTGAGTCACTAGCTTTTCCTGTTTATCGGCTGGAAAAAAGCTTTCAGCTGTAGAAGGCTGCTCCTTTTTTATGCCTTCTGTTGTTTTGGGATGCTGATATGCATTTCGAATATATGGTGATTTACAGTTTTCAATTAAGTTTCTTTGCAAACATCTGAACACCTGTAAATTATCATTGCTGACATATACAATGGCAGCAGCTGTGTAGTTTGATTTTTATATGGATTAGTGAATCTAGTAAAATTCTACTACTTATCATTAAATGTAGGAAAGAAAAAATACTTCAGTAGTATTATAATCTTTTAGCATAGGTTATTATACCAGTCTCATCAAGCCCCTACATGAGCTAGTTTGTGTTTCTAAGAAATGCAGTATGGCTGGTTAGTTTTCACTGTCTTAAAAACATTCACACTCAGGTTTTCCAGGGCTGTTTAAAACAGCTCTATTTAAGCATAAAAGCTGGAAGAAAATGCCTTCATATCCACCAGGCACCTTGCAGTGTAAGGTTACTGGAAGCTGCTCCAGCAAGGAGATGAGAGGCATGAGAGACAAACTCGATTACTTCATGGTCAGTCACTAATCGTACTTCATGATACTTCATTGCATAAAGAAAATATTCTTCATTTATCAGTATTTCAGTTTCATTACATTCACTCTGGAACTGTGGTTGTCAAAGTTAAACACAATGCACATAATCTGATGTAGAGGAAAAAATATATGAATAAAGCTGAGTTGTACTGTTTTTCCCAGTCACTTGGTAGGTATGGAAAATTTGTTCCTGTTTAGTAAAGAAGGTGCCAATTCCAGTTCTAAATATCAAAGGTAAATTTATTGTAAGGAAATGTGACCAAAAAAAAAAGTTATGGAGCTTTTCTGTGCATGATTTTAATTCAGTTGATTCTTACAGATTATTCAGACATAAAGCAACTCCACTGTACATAAACACACTCTGAAATTCATACAACTTTTTAATGACAAGGTTACCTATCATGTTTGTGGTTTTGTTAAGTTGGGCTTCATTTTTCCCCTCCTGTGGTAGTTCAAGTTAACACATTGGATGGAGACATTTTTCCAAACACTGTAATGTTGAGGCTAACAAGCCAGTTTTATGTCAATTTAAGGTTCAACTTTATATAGGATCATAGTTTCTAGAATGGTAGAAATTGAGCTATTCATTGTGTGCCAGTCATCAGGATTAGTATGTGGATTTAGAGTAAGAAGATCCATGTGAAAATTACTTGTATAGATACATAATTTTATCACTCAACTCTTAGCAAGCCCAGTTATTTTGATGTTTATTATAAAGTTGCTGAGTCCTGTTCTTCCCACCTGGTCCTGTATTAGCTGCAAGCACTGTCCCTACCCTGCTCTTTGTAGCACCAGGAGAAGTGAAGAGGATCTGTAGGATTTAACCCTCTTTTGGCAGGTCTTTTTCTTACACCTGAGTGAGTGGCTATGCCACAGACCCAGAGTTTCTCCATGTTCTATGGACTCTTTTCATTACCAGAAAGATTAATGGTCTTTCTGTGGTTGTTCTCTGCTCTGAAGCCACCTGGATTCTTGTAGGCTCCTCAGAACATTCATTGTGAAAGAGAAGTGTGCAGCAAAAAGTCTTTTTTTCTTTTTCCTTCTCTAATTCCCAAAGCTAGCTAACAAATAGTGCCTCCTTTCCTTCCCCCCTCCCCCCCCCCCTTTTTCCCCTGATAAAATTGAAACCAAGATACAAACATTTAACTTTCTAAACCAGCATCATGTTTTACTCTGAATTGCAGATGTAAATCTTGCCAGAATTACTGTTTAAGGTCACTTTGCTGGCAAAGTTTTATGAGCAATAGCAAAGGCATTTGGGTTGCCTCTTAGCAGTCTTTGCTTAAATTCAGCTCCTGCTTGGAAAACGATTGAGTGCAACTGCTTTGAGGCTATTTGATGTGTTTGCTTTTATCGAACCTCTAGACTGGGCAGAAGCTGATGGCATAAGTTACAATGAAATCTTTCTTTTCAGTAGTCAGTGAGCAAATGTGTTTTTCAAGCCCTTTCTGTTATTCCATGGAATACACTGTAATCTACATCTTATTTTTGTATGAAAGGCCTTTTTATCTACAGAGACCTATTGCTGCTAATGTTCCAAGAAGTCAGCTTTTAAATGAGAAACCCATCAGACTGGTCTGTTTAAAAAAAAAAAAAAAAAAAAAAATCATAATTAAAAAAACCATAACAAGAAACACCACCAAGAAAAACAACCTCTTTTCTTCTCTGATATGGATTAAGAGAGGTTGAAGGCAAAAGCTATGCTTTGTCACCATCCAGCATTGAGTAAAAGCTGATGCTGAAAGGAGGAGAGGAGGAGGTCGATGACAATAAGCAGAAAACTATTTACATCCAAAAAAACCTCTCCTTCGAGTTTACCAGTAAATAACTTCAATCAGTTGCTTTAGCTGGTTGTTTCAGTACCTGTAGATTTGAGTGTCTCAATTCATGAAAGAAATTAAATATTTTCTGGAAATTATAAAAATCATTCCTGCCTTTCTTCTTGCTCCTAGCTGAGATATTCTGGTGTTGCAAGTAGATATGAAATGCTGCTCCTGTAAAGCACATTTCAGTCTCATTTCAACCCTTATTTATGCAGCATCTTGTAGGAGAATGGAATCCTGTACCCATAAAAATGCTCATTTTATTCCTGCAATGCCCATCTGTGTACATAACTCGTTACAAGATTTAGTCCAAAATGCTTTTCATCCCAGATATTTGGCAAAAATGGTATTAGCGAAGGTGTGCACCTTTAGAGATTTATTGTTGCTTGTTAACTGTTACAGCTGCTGTATGGTTTTGCTGTTTGTGAAGAATACATTCCTACTGCAAATAAAAATATTTTTATGTTGCAAGTGGAAATGAAAGAACTCCTTATAAATGTGCTTGAATACCAACACTGGGCTTTGCTCCTTGGTAGATGACATACCATGTTTAAAGAACTAGGAATTGACATCCCATTAATTAATGTTTTCATCAGACAACTACTTTCCTGGTAATGCAGTTGCACTAAACCAGACTAAAAGTTCTAGACTGTTAGTGGTTAATATGGGGAAGAATCTGGTTTGTTCTTTTTTTACCTTGTAGAGTGCTGCACAAAAGGGATTCCGCTGAGCTGAGTGTGTCTGCTCAGAAGGCTGTTTACGTTTCTTTATGTTAGCCTTTGAAATGATAATTAAATATCATTGGCAAAAATAAACCTCAAACCTATTTATCTTTTGCATGATGACTTTCATCAGCTGCCAGGTTAACAGTGGGGGAATGTGCTCTGATGGAGGGTGAGGAGGACCAGGCTTTTGTTTGGAAGGCTTTGACAGAAACAGGACACCTCCAGGGGTGAATTTTGTTCTGTCCTGGTATGATATAGTTTTTAAAAAAAAAAAAAAATAAATAAATAAAAAAAAAATAATCAGTTCCAGG
>JANHGN010010729.1:0-98215 GCA_024605025.1 Megaceryle maxima
AATCCACCCCAGGGTGCCATTGGCCTTCCTGGCCACAAGGGCCCATTGCTGGCTCCTGGTCACCCTGCTGCCCACCAGGACCCCCAGGGCCCTTTCCCCTGCGCTGTTCTCCAACAGATCAGTCCCCGCTCGCTCTCCTCGCTTCCAAGGTCCACCTTCTGCCACAGCAACCCGGGCACTTGACCGGCCTCTAACTCGCTGATCTTCAAGCTCAAGGGCCCGTCCTCGCCCCTTTGTGCGGAGCCGGCGCCTGAACCTTGGTACCGAGAGAGCGAGGCCCAAGGATCCGCCTCCCGCCCCGGTACCGGCATCTGCAGGGAGACCCCTGCCCGGAGGAGGCTCCAGCAACCGGAGAGGCCTCCGGCAGCCAGGGGAAGGCGGTCCCGTTGGAGGCCCCGCCCCCGGGCCGCTACCGGCCCGTCCGGCCACGACCCACCCTCCGTGAGCATGTAGAACCCCGAGCGGCTCGATGCCGCTCGGCATTCGCTTGGCCGCGCCTGTTGCCATGGTGAAGAGGTGGGGGCGGAGCCCGCCCGGGCGTTTTTCCCGCCGGCAGCGCGGCGCGCGCGGGCCGTTGGCGGTGCCGCTCTGCCCGTCCCCGGGAGGCGATGGTGAGTGCGGGGCGGGGGGGCCGGGGGGGGCTGCGCCGCCCCCGCCGCCCCCTCACTGTGTGCGCTGTGCCCCTTTTCCAGAGGAGGAGCCTGGCCCCCAGCCAGCTGGCCAAGAGGAAGGCGGGAGACGACGAGGAGGAGGAGGCATGGCACCCCCCGACGGTGAGCGGGGAGCCCAGGGACGTTAAGGCCTCGGCGGCGCCGGCCTCGCCCAGGCGGGGTTGGGGCGGTGGGCTCGGCCCCTTTTGGCGCCCGAAGCCTCTCCAGTCCTGGGCCGCTGCCCTTGGGGGAGGTGGGGCGGCTGCCCAGGTCTGTCTCTGGTTGTTACCGCCCCCGTCTTCTGGGCAGTGAGGATCAGGCCCCAGTGCTATGGGGGTTTTTACCAATTGAGGGAAAACTTGCACCTGAGTGTGTAGTTGGTAGAACATCGCTGTGCCCAGATAATGCTTCGTGTTTATGGGAAAAGCTATAGCTGGGAGAGCTTCTAAGTGCTTTGTGAGAGGGCTGGTAACTGGGAATAGGTAGAAATTTGAGACAAACCAGAATGTTTTGATGCTGTTACGTTCTGTGTCGTATGGGTTAAAGAGTCTCACCCTTTTTGGGTCTAATCTCTTTTTTCTGTGCCAGCAGGTGGGTAAAGCTGTGCCTCAGTCTGCAGAGGACAGTCTTAAACCATGGCTTATTTATCTTCCTGCCTTGATGAGCACCTGAAATTTCAGTTTTGGTGGGAGGCCTTTCACCTGCAGAACGACAGATGCTGGGGGACCCTCTGGGGACTTTCTTGTAGTTTGTTCCATGCTATTGACACTTCCTTTTTTTTTTTTTTTTTATTTTTATTTTTCTTACGCTTTTTTTTTTTATGGGAGGGGATGGTCAGGACAAATCTTTACCCAGACGAACCCTTTTACAGTTTAGTCATTGGGAGAATATTTTATCCCTCGTGCAGGTTAAACTTTAGGGCATGGTGACCTTGGTGGTGTTGCTGGCTCTGTCCTGTGGCAGTGGGGGTGAGTAATGATTGTGTCTGTTCAGAGATACTGGTCTGGCTGGGCGGATTGTCTGTGTGGTTAGGTGCTTACTGAGTGTGACAGCGCTGCATTTATCTTCTGCTCTTACCAGCTGCCCCTGAGTTGTTTTGTCTTGTGTTGTTTTCAGACTCGGAAGAGACAGAAGCCTGTCAGTGAGACAGAGAGTGGAGAATGTTACAGGTCACCTTTCCGGAAGCCCTTGGCTCAGTTGACCAACAGGCCTCACTGCCTGGATAGCAGTCAACATGTAAGTGGGTGTTGCTGCTGGTGCACCACAGCAGGGGGGTTGCATATGGAGCTCATTCATCAAGGGAGTCCAAATGCTTCCATGGACCCATTTAATCAGAGGTGTTATGGAAGTGCCACACACACAAAGTCTTTAGGAGAGACCTTTTGCTATCTCCAGCCATTCAGTGTTGAAGGAACTGTGGTGAGGGTACTTTCCATAATGGGACTCCTGAATAAGAGAGTTCGGTGGGGGCTAGGTGAAGCACAGTGCCCAGGGATGTGGGTGGCTCTCCGTGCACATGGCTTAAGTGCTGTCTGCTTGCTTGGTTCTCTCTGGGCTTCCAGTGCTGGAGACTGGGTGCTGGGCTAGCTGGGTGCTCTCTGGTCCAGCATGGATGTTCTCATGGTGGTAACCCAGCTCCTTTGCAGGAAATTAATTGCCTGGCTGCAGGATCAAGGCAGGGGGAGCAATAACATTTAAAGCAGTGAATAATGCTAGTGGATTTGAGAAGATGGGAATTATGAAAAATCAATTTCATGCATTAGAAAACCCAAAGGAAAACAGTTTTGAAAAGCAGAGTTGGGCAGGAGGGGTGTGGAAATTGTGCTCATTTTGTTACTTCCTTTTGGATATTCTTGAAAGTAGTTGAAGCTTGAATAGATTGAATAGAGAGACCCCCAGCACTTGGCAAAATTGAGGTCTCAAAAAATGTCCTGGGCTTGCCTTCTTGAGCAGCCTCTGATTTCAGGCTTCTTATGTGTGTTTTCTTTCTGAATTCCTAGGAGGCTTTTATCCGCAGCATTTTGTCCAAACCCTTCAAAGTCCCCATTCCAAACTATAAAGGTAAGATGAGGAGGTTTAAGGATTGTCTGTGTTGACTGACTCAGGTAAAACAGATGATTCTCAGGCCTGTCAGATATATCTGTGAGGATTATTGTTAGGGTTTTTTTTTTTTTGCACAGATGCATATGCTTCAGAAATCCTGATCTAATTTTGAAAGCAAAAAACTGGCACGTTAATAAAGCCTTTGTTGTTTCTTACTAGGGTTTAGTTTGGATAATCCTACACTTTGGAATTGGATTTTGTATTTTTACTGCTCCGTATCTGATGTAGTGCCAGAAGATCGTGCAGCGTATCTCAAGTACAAAAAGCAAGATGAATTCCAAGCCCTGAAGGTTTACGATCTAAATAATACCCTAATGGTACTAACAGGCAGGAGGCTGTAGGTGAAAAAAGGTTGTATGTGCCAGTTTTCTTTCTCCTTGGCTTCGTGTGTTGAATCTCAAGGTGATCTTCAAAGCAAGGCAGTTTTGAAGTTCAAAGCCTCAGCTGGTTTGAATCAGTGAAACCCAAGATTTCAGAAACAAATGGGCCCTTCCTTCTCTTCTCCATCCAGCTGAAAAATGCAAATGCAGATCAACCAGTTTTGCTCAAACTTTAGTTAGAAAGATACGTCTGTAGGCAGATGCTGACTGAAATGACAAGCCCCAAAAGAATTTAACATAAAGTTAGCTTGTGGAAAAGCAGATCTGGTCAGGAGGCTGAAACAGATCTGTGACTGGGGGAGCTGCTTTCTGCGGCTCTTACCTTCCTCTCTCAACTGGGAGATGAGCCCGTTTCATCTGCTCCTTTCTTGGTGTGCGGGCGCTGTTGCCTCAGCTTGTGATACACTCTTGTTTTGCAAGGACAAGCAGTGAGCAAATTGACCCTATTTGAATCTTTCCCAAAGCCAAATCAATCCTAGGATTGCAGTTAGGCAACTTGTGTTTTGATAGGGAAAGAGATCTCTACGAGAGATCTCTTCTTTCTCTATCCACCTCCATTCCAAAACTGCGACATCAAAATATACTGCCAGGAAAAGGGACTCATTTTTGGTTTCTGCTTTTCACAGAAATTGGCTCCGAGGCCAAAATCTCCTGTTGCTCAGCAGAGAGAAAATACTACCCTAGAGTAGGTAGTGGCAGTATGGTGCTAACTGTGGTAGTGTAAAACTTCATCACTGGTAAAGGTCCTTTCCTGACCTTGCATAAAAGACAACTCTGAGTCTAGGTTAGGTGACCTGAAAAGAGGATTTGACCCAGTCTATACTGGCTATGTGAGAATGTATTTACAGAGTTGCTGAGGTGGACATCCTGGAACAACCACCTTTGGGTACTAGGAGTAGCTCCAATGGCCAGAGGTAGCTGAAGGAGACATTGTGCCTGTTTCGGGTTGGACACCAGTGGCACAGGGCTGAGATGAAGCTGTTGGTCACCTTGCAAGACAGCTTATACTGTTGTGTGCCAGCATAATGGCATCTGCTGCACATAGCTGTGCCTGCTTTGGTGCTCCCAGTGTGGGGGGCAGTGCCACGGCTCCATCTTTGCCTCTGCTCCTTCGCTGTAATTCTTCCCCGCTGCAGAGCATCTGCTGTGTGCTGGCAGAGTGCTGCCAAACAACCCCCCTGTGGGGGTTTGCTGTCTGCACCAGTTGTGCCTGCATCTCCACTCCAGCACCCAATTAATTCATTGTTCCTAAATGTAATCAGACTGTTTTGCAAGGCTCTGCTTTCTTCCAGGAAGAAGTTGTTCTTTGAGTTGTGCCTTTGTTTGCTTTCAGGGCCACTGGGCTTGCGTGCACTGGGTATTAAACGGGCAGGGCTGAGGAGTCCTCTCCACGACCCTTTTGAGGAAGGAGCTCTGGTTCTGTATGAGCCCCCGCTGCTGAGCGCCCATGACCAGCTGAAAATAGACAAGTGAGTCATCCCCTGGCACAAATGCTTCAGCTCTGACCTCCTTGTACCTGTAGGTTTATGTGCTGTCTTCCCAAACGTGTCTGAGGTGGGGTCTGAACCTCAAGGGAAGTTGGGTTCCAAGTGTTCTGCCTCTGGATTGGTTCAGGGACTGTAACAATCAAAGGAGGAAGATACACATGCCAGATTTGTGTTCTTCCCCAGGCTGTTTCATCTCCCACTCATCAAAAGCATAAACCTGTTGCAGGGAATGAGGATGCACACGTGGAGAAGCTGCTCAGAAAATCTTAGGGTTTAGTTGTTAGTAAACACAAGCATCTAGGGACAAGCAGAGGGAGATGACTGACAGTCAAATGTTAGGTTGCCTAATGGCTTTTATTCCAAAGTAGTTCCTTTTGTGCTGTTATAACTTAAAAGGGCTGTCAGCATGATCTTCATGGACAGAGGAGGGGGTTCCTCTCCCCAGTAATGCAGTTACAGGACTGTTATTGAAACAAGGAAAATGATAATGACTTTTTAACTGTCTCAGAATGACATTCTGCCCTTGTTTTAACCACAGCCTGAATACGTGGCTCCGCTGATGGTTTCGGTTGCAGATCAGGCCTGTGTGACTTCATTCTCAAAACTGAATGAATCCATTTTTCACTTTCTTCTTGGCAGCTGCTTTCCTCATGCTGCTGGGGAGTCCTCGGTATAGCACTGAGATTTGACAAAAAACCTAAACATCTGCTGTGCTGCGTTCATTAATCTCCCTGTCTTCTTCCTTGACCTCCTGCAGGGACAAAGCACCCGTCCATGTCGTGGTGGATCCTGTCCTCAGCCGTGTTTTACGGCCCCATCAGAGAGAAGTAAGTTTTCCATCAGGACCTGAGGGTATGGCTACAAGATTTGGTGCATTTCAAAAAGCTGCAGTTCCTCTGCTGGAGTTGTTGGCCACCAGCTGTGAGGTCTACAGAGACCTCACACACTCACGGTCTGTGCCGGTCTGTCAGACTCTAGGCTGTTGCAAATGCAGAGTGAAGCATTCGTTTGAACCATCCTCTTAGAGGCCAGAATGCTGCAAATACTTTCTGTCCCATATTAAGCAAGAGGATGTGCTGGAAGTATTGTAACAGTCTTGTTTGCTCTTAAAGAAGCTCTTGTGAGGAGTAAAAACTGTTCTCTTGCCTCTGATCTGGCAGGGTCAGAGCACTCCCAGCCTGAGTCAGCCGAGAGTGGAAACTGGGGAGTTTCTGGGAGCGCTGTGCACTGGCTGCACAGATCTAGGAAAGCACATTGGCTGGCTTTTGTGTCACTTAAGAAAAGACCAGACTTTGCAGGGAGATGGGATCTTCGAGTCAGGACTGGAAATCCAGCCTTTACTTATCTTGAAGTCTGGAGATGTAGCTCTGCTGAGTGGAACTGTGTGTGGAAGGTGATGGGATATAGTTGCAGTAAATTACATTGGAGTCCAGTCTGGAGTTGGACGGGGCAGACTGTCCACCACTGTGTGTTGCTGGTCAGCAGAGTTAATTTGATCTGCAGTCTCTGAGCCAGGAAACACTGAAGCTTCTCTTTCTGGTTCCCAGCACAGTGTGGAGTAGGTTTTGACTTCATTGTGTTTTATCTGGAGGTTACCCTTTGTGGGTGTGAGCTGTCCATGACCTATGTAGACTTGGAATTTACCAGTGGAGAGTGCCAAAAAGCGTTTTATATCGTGAATATATGCAGCATCACAATATCAAAGCAGGGGGTACTAATCTCCAAATATCTAATGTAGGTATCTGTACTGTTTGAAGTTCATCACAGACACAGTATATTATCATTTAAGCCTTGAGGCAGCACAGATGGAAGCTGTGATTGCAGATCTTGCAAGCTAAGCAGGTCAAGCTGGATGTGTCCCTGCATGGGAGATCTTCAGATGGCTCTGAGAGTGCTATAGGCTGCTCCTAGCTTGTACTTTTATCTCAGGTTGGTACTGAACCTGTGACCTAGTGTAACGCTGGTTGCTGGCTCCATAGCTGGAGGCAGTCTGGTTTGGGGTAAGATATTGACTGATGGTGCTTTTGTCAAGTCATGATAGTTCTGTTCGTGTCCTAGGCGTGCTTTTTGGGCAGCTAGATTTCTCTGATAAAGCTGTCTCTGTTCTAGTCTGATGAGTAAGTCTTTGCCTGCTAAGATTATTGTGCTGCTTTATTCAGGTGATGCTCCCAGACTGTTACACAGCTTTGCTCTTTGTCGTGGCTTTAGCCCAGTTGCTGGGAGGTTACCCAGCTGGATCCCCAGCCAAATGCACTCTCTGGCAGCAATGTATTTTGTAATCATTCGTCTGGCTTAAATAAACTTCACCAACCTGTTGTTAAGGGCCTAAGAAAGAAGATCTTGAAAGTGTAAGTGAAGGTGCTTCATTTTCCAGTCCTAAATAGTGAAGCACACTGAGGTGAATCTGTCCAGGTGTGTTGAGGTTGTGTCCCTTACTCCTGGCTCTGACACAATTCAGGGAGCTTTTACATTCCCAGCACAACACTCTGATTTTCTCTGACTCTTACCTGACAGTAGAGGAACATTTTGGAGTCTTGTCTTTTTTTTTTTTCCACTTTTATCTATCTTGGTGATGTCAGAGCCTGATGCAGGGCTGACCTCTTCTACCATGAGACATGGGCTATAACTTCATCCCCGTGTCTTCCATGGAGCTAAATCTGCTTTGGTCCTTGGGTCCCCAGGTGAGTCATTGTGCTTCTAGGTAGAAACTCTGAGGGCTGCTGAGAGTATTCTGGGAATTAATTGAGAAGCAGAAACAATTCTGCTCATTCTACGATTCTTTGTTTTTTAAAACTACCTAATTGGGTGGTGTTAAGATGATGATCCTCTTCTCGGTGATTGATGCAGGTTAGCTGGTGGCCTGGGCCTATCCCATGCAGCCAAGGGTAGAAACTTCTGGGAACTGACATCAAGCAGCTAGTTATTATAATTGTACAGTGAAAATGTAGTCAGATTTTGTGTGTGTTACTGGTGCATGGCACCAGTAATGTTGTTCCAAACCAGCTGTGGTTGCATTTCAGCTGCATCTCGGGTGAGTTCCCTCTGCCTCATTACAACACCGTGTGTCCCCAGGGATCTGCTACACAGATTTGCTCTTCCATGTAGTATCAGTCCTGTGCATTGTGGTAATGAAGCTGTAATGAAGTTGTCATTCTGCTGTTGTCCTCATCCTGCTTTAAAAGAACAATTTTTTTGCCAGGGAGTGAAATTCCTGTGGGACTGTGTGACGAGCCGGCGGATCCCTGGCAGTCATGGCTGTATCATGGCAGATGAAATGGGGCTGGGCAAAACCCTGCAGTGCATCACACTCATGTGGACTCTTCTCAGGCAAAGTCCAGACTGCAAGCCTGAAATTGAGAAAGCTGTGGTGGTGTCTCCCTCCAGCCTGGTGAGAAACTGGTACAATGAAGTAGAGAAATGGCTGGGGGGAAGGATCCAGCCACTGGCCATTGATGGAGGCTCCAAAGAAGAGATTGACCGTAAACTAGGTACAGAAATGTTTGCAATTGGTGTGGTTGGCTGGTTTAGGTCAAAGTCTTGAACTGGAAGAAGCCTACAGGAGCTGATGTGAACATCTGAGCTACCATTAGAGCTCTGAAAGTCTCTCCACTAGCATGGTTAGAGCAGACCATTGCATGCTGGGTAATAGTTGATCTTTTGGAATAATCCAAGTCGTTTAAGTTAGGGCAATCCCAGTGCCTCTTCTTTGGTCCAGCCAGAAGCCAGGAAAGGAGTGGGCAGGGGAGTGAAAGGGATGGAAATGGGGACAGCTGTGGGTAAAGGAGCATGATTGTACTTGGGTGGAAGGAATGCTACAGAGTAATTGAAATGTACAGATTTTCATAGATCTTTAAGGCAAAAAGTTATGACTACAGAGCTTGTATTAGTTTTCATCATCCCTTTTTTTTTTTCCTTTTTTCTCCTTTTGCCACTTTCTCTCTGCAGTTGGCTTTATGAACCAGCGTGGCCTGCGAGTGCCTTCACCCATCCTGATCATCTCCTATGAGACCTTCCGACTCCATGCTGAGGTGTTACAGAAGGGCAGTGTTGGGCTGGTCATATGTGATGAGGTACGTGGGAGTTTTTAAGGAGAATCTGTTCCTGATATTTCCTTGAGATCTGGGCAGAACTGGTTCTGCTTTCTTAGCAGGGAGGAGGGCAGCGGTCAACAGGGTTTAGCTTTGGACAGCACCCACTCTGGTGTTTGCGAGGTTCTGGGTAACCAGCTCACCCATACTGGAGAGCCTCACAAGAGGGGGTGTGTTCAGGAGCTGAGATATGAAGAAAATCCAGGTGGTGGTAATGGTGGCCACTGGGTAGGTCTCTGGCAGGGTGGGGCCACCTAGTAGGGCCCTCTCAGTGTGAAATAGGTAGCAGAAAGGAGGTCCACTGCCCGTTTCTGACTCTGAAAGGCCTTGGCCATGCCCTGGCTCACTGGTTTTTTGTTTTCATTTGTTTGTGTCTGTCCTTACTAAAGGCAGAAGTACTTTCAGTTTGGCCTGTCCTCATGTTCTGCCCAGTATTTTTTAACTTGACTGGGTTTTGAGCAAGAGGTTAGACTGGAAATTCCTGGGTTCTCTCCCAGCCTAAATGATCCTATGATTCCGCAGGCTCTTGTGTGTATTGTTGGTTGCTGCCAGCCACTTTATCTGGCTGTCTTCCTGTGTGCTTGTGGGTCAGTTTGAAGAGTATTCTGGGACCTTCTTGCCCTCCCTGTAGTCTCCTGCTTAACACAGAGGTGGGAGACCTCCGTGAAGTTACCTCATGTGCTGCTGCTTCAAGAGAAGACAGACCCAGCTTGACTCCCTGCTTGCTGACTGCTGGATCTGGCTTTGCCAAGCCTGACTTGTCAAACTCTGCTTTTACATATCTATTTGTGGTTATAGGTCGTGAGAGCCAGAAGGACAAAATAAAAGATGCCCTTTGCCTCCTTGAAACGATCCAGCTGGAGGCCTCAGCCTCTGCTCAGGTGTCCTCCGGGGTCGGTCGGAGGAGATTTGTTAAATAGTGGTGCCACCCCGTGGTTTGGGTTTGTATTTGCTAGAACAGTGCTGAGAAGAGCTTCTGGAGAGCACGAGTGTAACTCCCATCCACCCTTAAGAGTCCGTGACAACCCACACCTCCCAGTGCCTTGGGGATGGGGCCAGCAACTAGGGATGCTGGGAATGCAAGGCCTTGGCCTTATGGCTTCTGTATGCTGTCTATAAATACTCATCTTTGCAGTGATCTGGCACTTGTACAAAGCACCTCAGCACATACACCTTGTCCTACAGCATAGCACACACTGAATAAAGCTGGTTTTCCCAGATGGGGGAAATGGGGCCTGTATTCAGATTACCCCTGTGAGATGTGCAGAACCTCTTTTTATTAGTGTGCAAAGGCCTGGCAATCCTTGATCTAGTCTTGGGAGCTTGACCTTGAGTGATGCAGTGGTAGCAATCCAGAGTTCAGTGCCTAGTGTTGGTAGCTCAGAACATCCCAGTCTTTGAACAGGAAACAATTCTTTATAGTTAGACCTTGCAGTGATTATTTTCATGGTAGACCCTCTTTCCTGGGTGTCACTTGGATGTTCCTGCTCTGGGAATCTTGTCATATAATTTCCTCATATATTGGCTTCAGGTTTCCCACCGAATTCTTGTGCTGAAAGAAATCTGTTGCAACAGTTGAATGCACATACAACACGTAGTCCACTGCCAGGAATGGGAAGAGTGGCGAGATGCCTTGTGAGGCATACAGTATGTCAATTTTGACAAAGATCTCCAAGCTGTTTCCCACCAGGGCCACTGGATTTATCAGCTTTCATTCCTTTTATTTTTTTTTTCCCAAAGGGCCATAGACTGAAGAACTCTGAAAACCAAACATACCAGGCACTCAACAGCTTAAATACACCTCGCCGAGTCCTTATCTCAGGCACCCCCATTCAGAATGACCTGCTTGAATATTTCAGCCTGGTGCACTTCGTCAATTCAGGCATCCTAGGTAAGAGGTGAATGGAAGAGGAGATGTGAGGGAGGGGGACATTGCTGGCAAGGCCTTCCCCTAGCTACTGCTGCCAGTGAAAGCAGCAGCCAAGACATTAGTGGGTGGAAAGGTCACGTACAGGTTGGAGAATTACTTTCCTACAGTTTGTAACCAGTAAGTCTAGCTCAGAGTCCCCTGTTCTAGAGGCTGTATATCATCAGAGCTCTGGACAGGGAGGTTGTCAGTTCAAGTACACCAGTCTGACAGGTATTTTGGAAGGGAATTAGTCTAAGACCCTGAGTATGACATGGCTGATCTTGTGTAGCTATACTTAGTTAAGGCTGGTCTTGTTTTTTAAAGCAAAGGAGGCCTGTGAATGTGGGGTTAACTTATCTGACATAGAAAGAGAAGAGTCTGGAGAAGACAATTATTGTGAGTTTTCAGACTCAAACACCTTTTACCATTGCTGGTAGCAGACTGAAATAGGTAGACTCTGACTCCCATGTTCTGCTTATGTCTGCAACCTCTGTTTTCATTTTAAAAGCCTTGTAGTCTTTGCATCTCGTCCTGCATCACTGGGTTAGGAGCAGGTCTACTGCTTTCCAGTGTGGAGCAGCTTGGCTTTGTCAAGAGAGGTAACTTTTTTTTCTGTGAAGGAATGAAAATAAACCAATCTGTAAATCATTTCCTGGTTGCTGTAACTTGTCACCCCTGTTTGTCTCAGATTGTTTGGCACCCAGTCCAAGACGCTTCTCATTAATTCTAGTGCATGTGCAACTCTAAACAGCAATCATCAGCTTCTTTAATCCTCCAAGCAACGTTTGGGCCATGTCTTTTTGTGTTCAGCTGTTCTGCTCCCAGGATTTCTCAAGGAAAGGTTGCAATGGGCTGGTAGATGTTCTACATCTGCTTTTTCCATGTGCTTCAATTTTGGGTAGTCATTACAGGGAGCTGATGTTGATGCCTCCTGCTCCCGCCTTGACCTGTACTTTGGGCACCACTAGTCTCTCTGTACATCCAGTCTGTTCTCTCTGAGATGAGGCTAATGCTGGAACTACTGCCAGCAAAGCTGCATGCATGCAGGAGTCATTTTTCCCCCTTTCAGCCTCTGACCAGTAATAAGCAGCCCATTACAGATCATTTTGGAACAGGCACACGTAACGCCTGTGCTGTTGTGTGCAAGGACAGAATCTGGGAGTATAGCTGGAATGTGAGCAAAACCAGTACATGGCTGACTGGGCTCGGGTTTAATTTAAACTGTATGACCTTTGGCAGTGTGTTGTCAGAATGCAAAATGATTTTCAGTTGTACAGATTTTCCTGCCTTGGCTTGAAACTTTCCTGGCTAGAAAGGAAAAACAAATCACACTGACAGGGCGAGAGTTTGTTTTATCTGCTGGGTCCCATGCTTGTGGTGTGATAGCCGGGGCTGTGGGAGCGCTGATCAAAGGTTATTTGGTAGTAGATGCCACCTTTTTACTTCTGTTTTGTACAGGGACTGCACAGGAATTCAAAAGACATTTTGAACTTCCCATCTTGAAAGGCAGAGATGCGGATGCAAGTGAAGCTGAGCGACACAAAGGAGAAGAGAGGCTTAAAGAGCTGATCAGCATCGTGAACAGGTGAACTTCATCTCTCTTCTTTTTGCAGAGCTTTTGCATAAACCCTTGGTTCAACACTGGTATCTTTCCAAATTACAGTTCTATCTGCAGTGAATTTGCCTGCCAGTTACGTCTGTTCAGCAAGTGATTGTGCAAGTATTTATTGCCTAAGAAACCTACACAGCATGTAGCTTTGGTCTGAAAAATAGCACGCTGACATTGCACGGATAGCTGCAGTCACCCCCGAGCAAATGGACTCAGATACTGAATCATGATTTGATTCTTACATTTCAGTTTTCTCCTGGGATCTGAACAGTCAGGCAGCATCGTTTCATTTCTGTTAACGCAACTGCGGTGTAGACTGGGGCACACCTGAGATCCAGCCAGCCCGGGTGTTGAGTGACAGATGGTGTGAAGAGCCTCACTCTGGTCTGCTGTCGATTGCCTAAGTCACAACAGAGCCCAGCTCACACTTTCCTAGCTATGTTGGCTCTGTAGGGCTATTGGGATTAGACTACCAGTGTCAGAGATGTGACTTTTCGTGCCCAAGAAGCATCTGTGTGATGTAAAAAGCTGTTTTGTTTCTCTGATTGATTTTTTATTTTTGGTGTTTGTTTGAACCTGGCTGCTTTTGTATTCATGAATACAATCAATTTATCCACATCTACTGGCAATCGTTCATCTCTCTTTGAGAACTCTTACTAGAGACTCTTTTGAATTCTCAGCATTGTTGCTGTCTTCATTTTTATTTATTTATATGTTGTGGGTTTTTATCTGAGCTTTCTGCAACCATCACAAATACCATCCTGCTGTTCATAGTCATGGTCAATTGAATTTCACACTGAGGACAGCCCAGACCTTGAGGCAGTTCAGCTTGCAGAAGTCTAAGAAAAAGGAAAGGTTGGGAGGAGAAAAGCTAATTCCTTCTTAAGATGCATTTATTTCTTCTCATAGTTGATGTAAAAGGGGTGTAAAAATGCGTTCAGGAATGCTTGGGCCTGGCTGAGTTGAGGTCTGTGTCCTTTCCTTTAGTTTTCAACAGTCACAAAAGGGGAAGATGAAGCACTTCAGTAGTAGCAGATAAATTGGTTGAATTTGGTAGGAATTAAAAAATGAAACAGTGGTGCAAAGACATGGAATCATAGGTGTAAGGTTTGAAGAACCCTGGGGAAGGTGTGTAATCCATATTGCTGTCCTAAGGTAGAAGATGTTAGACCTAAACCATGCCATACTTAACTCCTGCCCAGCACTGAAGACCTTACAGATTCCCCAGGACACCTTTTCCAGGGCATCACTGTCTTTGCAGTTGGAAAATGTTCTTAATGTGTAACATAAATCTTCTTTACTGCAGCTTAAGCCTGTTCCTTTTCCTCCTACTGCTTATGAGTTTGGAGACCAGATTATTCCTTTCTTTAACAGCCTTTGGCAGATTTTGGGGCTGTCGTATATCTCTGATGTCTTTCTTTTGTAGGTTTTGTAACATATTTTTGATGTTTCCTGGCAGAACTGGGTTTCTACACCTCTTTCTTATTCAGATTCCTCAGTTCACCACTTTTTCATTCCATCTTCTCTGAAGTGTGATAGAACTGCTCCATGGGGCATTTCTAGAGCCCCAAAGGATCTGCCCTTTGCTGAAATCTTGGTCCAAACAATGAACCCATCTTGGCTGAGGGTGGCTACTGAGCTGTTACATGGGGAGCTGCCTGCTTGTCCTTTGGGTTATGTCCATAGTGCGTGGTGGTTAAATCCTGTCCTTGTCTGTGCTCTGTGTCACTGGTCTGTTGTAGCTCAAGCTGAGAATGCTGTTGGTAGTCTGAGGAAGAGCTGAGTTTCTCTCAGAGACCAGGCTCTGTTAGGTGGAATTGTGCCTCATCCCTCCAAATCTCATGAACCAAATTTGGAAGCCTCCCAAAGACATATTTGGCTCTGTAGACTGGACTGATGGAGCCTCTTGGCATGGTCTAGTGTGGGTGGTGGGTATCTGGCCTTTGCCATGTGTTGGACTGTCACAGATTTCTGGAGATATTAAATGGACTTTGTGTTTAGCTCATGAGGAATAATAGTGATCAAAAAGGGGTTTTATATCATCCAAGCACCTGATCTTAATTTTGCTCCCTGCAGGTGTTTAATCCGAAGAACTTCAGACATCCTGTCCAAATACCTGCCAGTGAAGATTGAGCAGGTGGTCTGCTGCAGGTACCCGAAAGCATGTACCCTCCTGGGAAAGGGCAGGAGAAACGGGAGGGACTGAAAAGCTGCAACAAGCCCTTCAGTGCTTGCAGCAACTGCTTCCCTCTAGGAATGAGATGGTAGCCATGGGCAATATGTTGCCTTTCCTGCTGAAGCAGGGATGGACCATCCACAACTAGTGGTTCTCCCAGCCAGCTGTGGCTGTGGCCCAGAGCCCTGGGCTGAAGCAAGAAGCTTCTCTTCCAGCTCCGGGCTGAGATACCAGTGTTCTACCATCAACCTTGGAGACAGCTCTAGCCTGTCCTCACCATAGCTAAAAAAAAAGCCATGCTCTTGTTCCGTTTCAGATTGACACCTCTGCAGGCTGAGCTGTACAAGAACTTCCTGAAGCAAGCCAAGCCAGTGGAGGAGCTGAAGGAGGGCAAAATTAGCGTGTCCTCTCTCTCTTCCATCACTTCCCTGAAGAAGCTCTGCAATCGTGAGTTCCTCCACTCATGAGATGGGTTTGGTTTCTGCACTGCTGGTGGGTTTTTTTGGGTCTTCCTTCTGCACCCCACAGTCCCTGAGCTAGGTTTGTTCTCTAGACCCTGCTCTTATCCATGATAAATGTGTGGAAGAGGAAGAAGGTTTTGTGGGAGCCCTGGACTTGTTCCCTGCTGGCTACAGCACCAAATCTGTGGAGCCCCAGCTTTCAGGTACTGTGGCACTCAACAGTACAAATATGGTGCCTAACACAGGCAACTACAAGACTGTGTTAAACATCTTACCAAGTGCCCTTCTGAGAGCTGGAATTTGGGAACTTCTGCTCTAGCTTTCTTCTTTCTTTCCTTTTCACCCAGGGAAGATGCTGGTTTTGGACTACATCCTTGCTGTTACAAAAAGCACCAGTAACGACAAGGTGGTTTTAGTGTCTAACTACACTCAGACACTGGACCTATTTGAAAAGCTCTGCAGGAACAGGAGGTTTGTCTTTGGTTTTACATTTGTTTAATCCTGCAAGACCAAACTTGCAGCCTACACTGTAAAAGAAACTGGCTATTTTTAGTTTCTGTCAGCAGGAGCTTGTCACCTTTTACCTCAGATGTTCCTGAATTGGAACTAATGTGGCTTGTTCTTTGGCTACTGAGGTCACTCAGCAGAAAAGCTGCAGAGCTCCTAAAGCCCTTGTTACAAGGCTGTTTATGAAAGATTTTTCTCTTTCAAGTAGGATGCTCTAAAGGTCTCAGCAGTCTAGCTGCAGTAAGTGCTCCGTGTTCTAGGTATTTATATGTCCGGCTGGACGGCACCATGTCCATTAAGAAGAGAGCCAAGATTGTGGAGCGATTCAACAGCCCCTCGGTAAGTAGAACCTGCCAGGTGGGAGCAGCTCTCCTGCCAGTTCTGAAGGCTGGGAGTGAAAATGTGGTCACCTCTGTAGTTTAATCCAAGCCTGCCTTTTTCCACAGAGCCCTGAGTTTATCTTCATGCTAAGCAGCAAAGCGGGTGGCTGCGGTTTGAATTTGATTGGGGCTAACAGACTGGTTATGTTTGATCCAGACTGGAATCCAGCTAATGATGAGCAGGCCATGGCTCGTGTGTGGCGGGATGGCCAGAAGAAGACTTGCTACATCTATCGCCTGCTTTCGGTGAGTCTTACTCTCTCACCTCCTCAACATGGAGATCTTAGGGCCAGCTCAGACTGCAGCTGCTGTGTTTGGGACCAGAAGGGGAAGAACTCTTGTGTTGGTGACCAGAATTGATTGGAACTTAATTGCTTCCTATGCTTAGATGTGTTGCCATGGCAAACCATGAAGGTTCAAGCTGGAGGGTCATTACTGCAAGCCTCGGTTTCTAACGGTGACCGGCTTCTGAGAAAGAGAAACAAACTCTGGCTTTCCAGATAAGATGCTGCTTTGAAGTCATTTAGGCATCTGACTTCTTTAATTTCATGGTGTGTCTGCTGCTGAAGTTGCTGTTTCTCAGTCTGGCCACAGTCTGTTTTGGTTGGGTGTACATGTAAACAGCAAGAACACTCCCAGAATGACAGCAGCCACCACTTAGCAGATGGAGTGGCTGCTCTGTAAAGGAAAAGCACAAAGGAGACTGGTCTCCTTGGGCTACTGTACCGCTTTGTCCAGCAGTGTCAGTTGTGATTGCTGCTCAGAAATGTCCCCTCTCTGCCCTTGTTCACCTTCGCCTCTCGTTAGTTCAGACTGAGGTTGTTTTGTTTAGGTTTGGGTTTTTGTTGTGTGTTTTGGATTGTGGGTGTAACCTTGTGTTCCTTGATCACTTATAATTTTACTTGCACAAAACAAATGTCCTTTGCCCATCTCTTCCTTATTGTGTTCCACTTTTTCTCTGACCTGGCTACACCTGGAAGAATGGAAGTCCTTTACCTTTAGAACCAGGAAACCAGTTTGCAAATCAGGACTACTCACCCTCCTCCTTTGTATTACATTTGTTTGTAAAACAGACATTTAACACTTAGATTTTTGCCTTAAAAATGTAGCAGACTGGGTGTTCTATGCTTTCATCCACTCCTGTAGCCACAGCAAAAGACAAGAGAAGCAGAGCTGAGTTAAATCAGCAACCAGATGGGCCATGGTTGGAGAGCAGGTAGTAAAACTCGTCTGTCATCTATACTGGTCTGGCATGGCACTGTAAATGGTCCTGACAGCTTCCTGCCATTTGACCTGTGCCACTTCCCCAGTGCAGTGCTCCTTTGTCCCAGCTGTGCTTCATCTCTGACTCTCTCCTGTAGACAGGGACCATAGAGGAGAAGATATTCCAACGCCAGACCCACAAAAAGGCCCTCAGCAGCTGCGTGGTGGATGAAGAGCAGGACGTAGAAAGGCACTTCTCACTTGGGGAGCTGAAGGAGCTCTTCACGTTGAATGAGACCACCACCAGTGACACCCATGACAAGTGAGTATCCTGAATGACTGACTAATGGATGGAGTCAGCAAAAAAACCCTCCACAGTTTGCTCTGCTGATTCAGGGGGTCCTCAGGCAGCAGGAGAAAGCTTAAAAAGGGAGGATCTCAAGTGTCTGTGCCTCTGAAGCTGTTGACACCTGGAGATGAGCAGTTGCTTGCTGCCCTTCCTTTTTGTTCCAGCCAGCACAGCATTTCTAAGATAACAAGTGAGCAAACTCTCTTGTTGCTGCCTGCAGCTGGAGGCTGTGAAATACTGCAGCTAATGAAAAGAGAGAAATTGTTCAAATTGGAGCCCATCTTGATCCTTCCTTGCCGCTCTCCTTCTGGTGGTTTGTGATCTCCAATGCTGAGCTCTTTCTGCTGCCAGGGCTACTCCCTCTGCTAAGAATTCATGAGGCCAACCCAAAGGTGCTGTTCTGGGGACTAAAAGAATCCTCTTCTCCATTGTCTGCCCTTTTCCCCCATCCCTGAGACCTGTGGTATTGTAGCCATCAGGAAGAGGACAGGGAGTGCAGGAAAATGCTTTGCTGTGAAAGTTAAGACTCTTAGTTCAGGCAAGAAGTGAAGAAGATTAATTTTTAGCTGACTCAAAGCTTAGCTCTGTGTGGGTATCTTGTCTGCATGGCAACAAGCTCTGCTGGCAGGACTCCTGCTGCTCTTTGTCCCCTTAGGTGGCAGCTCAGTAGGGCATGTCCAAGACACCCTGAGCACAATCTGTTGACTGATGGGAGCCAGGATGGAGCAGTCTGGAGAATGGTGTGAACCAGGAAGCTTGATGCAGTGCTAAGAATGTGTTGGCAGTGGGGCTGTTCACTTGAGATTTGCTCTAAGCAGCTTTTCTTGTTTTACTGAGGGAGTGGTGAGGCCTTGGAACAGGCTGCCCAGGGAGGGGGTGGAATCACCATCCCTGGAGGGGTTCAAGAAACATCCAGATGTGGCACTGAGGCTGTGGTTTAGTGGTCCTGAGAATCTCTAGTAGGCAGTTGGACTTGACCTTGAAGGTCATTTCCAACCTTAAGGATTCTATGAATCTCACCTTTGAGGAAACTCATCTTGAACTTCCACTGGGTCCTGCTGGGCTTACCCCTCCTCATGGCTAAACACGGAGGGGGAGTGTCATCAGAACCCTAGGGTTTCCAGCAGGTGAGTGTCGTTCCTTATCCACACGTGGTTGTGTGTTTAAGTGAAACATGGTAATAAATCTGCTCCCAAAACCCAGTGTTGCAGGTGAAAGGGAGTCAATCCAAGTGTTACTGGGCCGGGTTCGTTAAGCAAGCTGTACACTAACGAGGCTGAGGTGGCTCCTGCTGACCCTGTGCTGGCTCTTCCAGGATCAAGTGTCGTCGCTGTGTGAACGGCCACCAGGTACGGCCCCCTCCCGAAGGCTCCGACTGTACCTCTGACCTCTCCCAGTGGAACCACTGTGCTGATAAGCGGGGGCTGCAGGACTCCGTGCTGAAGGCTGCATGGGATGCTGCTGTCACCTTCACCTTTCATCATCACTCCCATGAGGAGCAGCGAGGGATTCCCTAACAGGTTACTGTCCCCTGTGGGGGCAAGGGCAGGCTGCTCTGGCAGCCCACCCCGTGTTAATCCCTTTCAAGGAAAGGGGCAGAGGGTAGCAGTGTGTCCTGTGGGACAGCAGGACAGTGTGGCTCCTGAGGGACTGGAAGGCCCTTGGCATTGCTCAGTCCACTGCCAGGGCAAGGAGGCTGTGCCTTTTTCTCTGCTGTCATGTGTGCCTGAAAAACAGCCCTTGAGGAACTGGGAATAACTGGACCTTGTGTGCTTCATCAGGTTTGGCACTGGTTTTTGTGCTGTTAGTGTCTGTGCCTTCTACTTGGCCAAATTTTGTCTTCCAGTTTAAGATAAGCCTCCTGGTTTATAGCACTTGAGGTGCACAGTTGGGTATTTTTCCTTGACAGCTTGTGGCTTACAGCTGCTGATCAGAAACTTGTGGGATCCTTTTCTGTTGTGAAATGTGAATCTTGCTGATTACTCACAAGAGAGGATTTGCACAAGGGGAAAAAAAAAAAAATCAGCTCATCCATTGAACATTTGGCCTGAAAAATCATGTCAGCAGCAGGAACTGTTAAGGTAACAAAGCAAGTGGTTTTAGAAAGGCAGTTACGGGCAGGATCCCCTCATCTACAGTGTGTTTTAATTGGATCATGTTAACAAGCTGGTAATAAAATCCACACCTTGGTACATTATGGGTCTTAATTATATTTTTATTATAAAAATGTTAAAAAAGAACAAACTATTTAAAACCTCCAGAAAATGACTGCAGACATTAGGCAACAGGACTGCAAATCAACAGCAGGCTACTTGATACAGAAAGAATTATTTTTCTTTTCTTTTTTTATAAAGTAAATTTTTTCCAAGTGTAAAAGGTGAAGGCTGGAGGCTTTAGTTTTTCTACTCCCTACAAGTGGAGGGAGGAGTTCTTATTTCATGTCACAAAAGAGTTGAAGATGGAATGAACCTGAAGGTCCCAACAATTCAAAAGCGAGGTCACCGAGAGCTGGTTGCCAAGAACCACAACCAGACTGCTTCTGAGACTTGGCAGTGATGGAGATAGGGGAAGTTTGTAACAACACCCAGTAAAATAAGATCTCTGCTTGCCCAGAGATCTGCAGGAACTCTGATAGCTCTCCCACTTAAACCATTCACACTGGGAAGATGGTAGGAATTCAGTCACCTGGAGATACTGCTGTTGACCCACACTGTCTTGTGTGTCACCTCACTGTGGTAGCCCTTCTTCAAAGGAAGACAAAAGTGACAAGAACTGCACCCTGCTTGAACCAGGAGAAGAAAACCCCACCCATGCTGTGAAATAAATCTTCCTGGCCAGGGACTGAACTGCTTCGTTTCAAGCTGACTGGTTTTCTCCTGCTCCCGAGTCCATCACATGACACTGATGTAGTCAGCAAAGGCCTGGGAGGAGTCCCAGGAGTCGTTGACCACGCTGCACACAGCTTTGAGCCGCCGAAGCGCTTCTTGAGCGGTTTCAGCGTCCTGGTCCAGCCAGTTCTGGAAGAGGCGAAGGTGTGTGAATTGAATCTGTCCCCCTCTCTGCTGGATGTGGCCTTCCAGCTTCTTTGTGAACTCCAGGAGCCCGTTGGGTCTGATACAATTTGAGCTTTCCAGGGAAAGGAGAGGGGAAAAAAGAAAAGTAGTCACTAAGAGTCTAGGCTATAACTGGAGCAGTTTAAATTACTGTTCCTTTGGGTAACTGCTTGTGCAGGTACTTGAGGATGTTTCAGTGCAAAGTAAACTGTCCTCAGCAATAAAAAGTGTGAATATCCTTTTAGCTTGGATTAAAAAATAAAAGGAAGCCCAGCATGAGGGATGGTGGGAAGCTTTTCAGAACTAAAATAACCACTGCCACGTTAGTAACCTGGCTTCCTTACTAACTGTAAACTAGACCTAAGCTGCTGGCCAAGCTGTGCCAGGAGCACTTTGGTCTCATAGCAGCTGTCAAGGGGCCTGGCCCAATCTCCAGATCCCAGTACAAGCCCCAGCAGTGAGTGAGCATCTCTCTCCACCTCCTGAGAAAATCTGGAGAGCCATCTGTCAGGTCCTGATGTTTCTAGGAGATTAAAAGGTCATTTCCCCTACATAGGTGTGTAAATAATATAAAGTTACATGCTGGACTTGATCTGGGGAGAAGCATAAGGACAATCAGGATTCAAGGCTGCTGAAGGAGTGGCTGTGGTTAAATAAACTGTCAAACCTGGATACTCAGCAACCTGAGCCATTAGGTTGTAAATAATGGGGGGAGGGGGAATAATCAAGAAAAAAAAAAGTCATTAGTATTGCAGAAGTGGCACCCTCCCTGTGCTACATGAAGGTCACTGGCTATCTGTATGGCCATCCAGGCTCTAGAAGAGAGCAGGAATTCAGGATGAAGACCAAAGACAATGAAGGGAAGGCAGAGTCATTAAAAGGGGAACAGAGCTATTCGTGCTTGTGCCCAAGAGTGAATGCACATAGGGATGATAGTTCCAGCCCACAGCAGAGGAAGGGCTTCCAGCAGCCTCCCAAGGGAGCAGCAAACCAAAACTGCTTTTAAGATGGAGCTTGACTTATTTATAGAAGGGATTCTGAGATGCCTGGAGGTCCCTGAAGCTGCACGTGCCCACTGCAGTGTTTCTCTAAGCTTTTCTGGGGCACTCATTTCCTTGAGGAACAAAACCATGCTTGGGTTTCTCCTGCTGTGTGAGCCCAGTTCAGCTCTGGCTCTCCTGCAACAAGAAAGCAGGCGTGTTTAGCACAGCAGAATACCTGACATCCAGCTGGCAGAGAGAAGAGGAGGAATCTTCAGAGAAAATGTCTGCAAGGGCAACCAGCCTGTGATTCCCTAAGAGGGGAGAAATGCAGCTGTTAAATGCAAACTGGGAACTGTTTTAAATATTTAAATGTCCACAGGGTAGAGAAGAGGCTGTAAGCAGCTGCATGCAGCACAAGGGGCTCGTTTCTGTACCCTCAGTTTATCCCTGTTGGTGACTTAAAGCAAATTCACCCGGCCGAGCACAGTTCCATTCAAGGCAATGGAAAAATCTGCTGGTAGGAGAGTTTGTTTCACTAGAAAAATCCTGGTTTTGTCTGAAAAGTCAATATGCAGCTGGGGTTTCAAACGGCCAATAGCACAGGGTTTTAGTCAGACCTCAGAAATGAGGTATTTCAGGCAATGCCAGGTCTGCTGTTTCACTTCGTTAAAAGAACAAAAAGCTGTATTCTGGATTTGCCTGAGATTAATTTTGCAGACATTTCTCCTTGGCCTATTATTTCTGTAACTTCAGTTCCACTTCTTTGATACAGCCCCCTCCTTTACTTATCCACTGGCTGCCAGCAGCTTTTAAGGCACAAAATCCCAAAACTTAGGCAAAATCCTGTGCCTCTGGATGACAGGCAGTGCATCTGCTGCTGGAGCCATTCCTGTTAGAGCCTGCAGCAGATCACTGCAGTTGCTGAACACAACTGAATTTCTGCCTGTTAAAAAAAAAAAAAAAAAATGAACTCAGTGCTCCCTGTGAACTGAATCCACTCAGCTGATGCATGTTTTAAGCTCAGCACTGAGGTCACCAGCTATCAACCCCACTAACTCCAACCCTGAAGTTATCTCCAGACCTAGTCTAAGGTCAAGGCCCCGTAGCAACGCTCACTGTACGCACCAAGGCGATTCCCAGGCAGTTTGAGGCTCTTCAGAGCTGAATTTCTTTTCACTGTGCTGATTATTTCTGACAAAAAGTCACTAGTAGAGCTTTCAAACAGGCGGCAGAAGGAGAAGGTGATTTCTACGGAAGACATGGAGTGACAGTGCATGTTAATGCTCCCTGCATGCTTCCTTATTCCATAATTACATCCTGCAGACAGCTCCAGCCTCTAATCCGTACGCAACAGCAAAGCCTCCCCAGCAGCAGGTCACATCCAACAGTACCCGTCACACGGGAAGAGAGCAGAGATCACACCCAGGGAAGTGGCTTTGCCATCTGACCCAGTTAAAAGGCTGATGTGCTCTGCGGGTTAAAAAGCTTTGTTTTATAGCCAAGACTATGGACTCCTCTCTGCAGCACACCCCAGCTTTGCAGCTGCTCCCCTCTCAGCCCAGCTGGCACAAAGAACCAGACACGTTCCCACTCTGCCAACAGCTACAGTGCTGCTCCAGGGACAGTGACATCTGGGTAAACCTTGCACATCCAAAGATCACCTCTTGAACATCAAACAGCCAAAAGCAGCCACCTGCGGCACCTTTCCAGGCACCAGCACCCACGAGTTTGCTGTACCTTGAAGGACGGGATCCTGAAGCAAAAGCAGAACTTCTTTCTGGTGCTCAGCCAGGTTCACATCATGAAAGCTCAGTTTCTTCAAATTGGGATTACACTCTAAAAGCAAAACAAATTTGTAGATAAAGTGATGTACATCCTCAGGATAAAAATACCCTGACCCACCTACCAGCTAACATCCCAAAACTGAGTTGGACTGTGAATCACTTGTGCTGGATTGTGGTTAACTAAAAAGGAACCATCCTGCTGTGCAGGATCATTCACATGCTCAGCGCTCACAGTGGGATGGCTGACACCCATTTCCTTTTCCCAGGAGACTTTGAGGATATCCACGCTGAAGAAATGGAGCCACCTGAGCTGGCTTTGTGCTAAAGGATGGGAGATGAGAGCAAGGAAGCTACTCCATGGGTCACAGTAATACTACCTACAGGTTAGCAGATACCTTTGAGTGCCTCCAAAAGGATCCCAAGCTCCTGAGAACAGGGCAGAGTGGCACTGTCAAGGGACAGCTGCTGGAGGGACTTGGACGCCTTGAGCACTGGCAGCAGGAGCATGGTGTGCAGAGGTTCCCTGGGGAATCGGATCTCCAGCTGCTCCAGGCAGCTCTCTAAGGGAATAAAAACAAAGAGTGATGAAAGAGCTTGGCCTGGAATGCCTATCTTCAACACAGCTGGGTCCTACAGTGAGCAAGCACTCTGGGTGAATATCTCAGTATCATGTTTATGAGTATCTGCAGGGTGGGGCTCAAGGAAAAGGGGCCAGGCTCTTGTCAGTGGTGGCCTGGGATAAGACGAGAGGCAATGGGCACAAACTGGAACACAGGGAGTTCCACCCCAACACATGAGGAGAAACTTGTGAGAGTTTCAGTTCCCTGTGAGAGTGACAGAGCCTGGCCCAGGCTGCCCAGAGAGGTGGTGGAGTCTCCTGCTCTGGAGACTTTCCAGCCCCACCTGGCTCTGTTCCTGTGTGGGCTGCCCTGGGTGACCCTGCTCTGGCAGGGGGGTTGGATCGATGCTCTCCAGAGGTCCCTTCCAACCCCTCCCATGCTATGATTCAGGTTGGTAGGACATGCCTGCATGACGCGCCCTGTCCCACAGAGCTCTGTGGCAACTCAGACCTAGGGTAATGAGCACTTAAGGCTCATTTCAGGACTCCTGCCAAAACACAGGGTTACCAAATTCTACTCTGTTCTGGCAGGGAAACAACACTTGAGAAAAGGTCACCACTAATGCACAAACCAGTTCGTGCCTTGCCAGAGCAGAGCTCCTCGCTGGCCCCGCTCCACGCTTGCTCAGAGATGTTTTGCTGCTCTCACAGTTATTCAAGGGCTAATACAGGCGATGAGACCTGTGAGCTGAGAACATGCTGCTGTAGCTCACAGTCTGCGATCGAGGGGCTTGGGTGGTGCTTTTCCAGCACCTGTAGTGTTGTGGTGATCAAGAAACACCTTCTCTCTGCTTAGGGTTCTAAGGCTTAGAGCCTCCTCACAGTCCATAGGGCGGATAAGGCAGCAGTGAACAGAAGGGGTGGGATATGGTCCCCACGGGCGCTGTGACAGTCACTGCCAGCAGCTCACAACTGGCCCTGTACGGAGCTGATGCTGCAGCAGGTTGGCACACAGCAATAAAACGCTCTGTCTGAGACTCGAGCTCCACAGAGCACGTCACAGACTGGAAATGACAAACTGCAACGCCATCTGCATCAGCAAGGTGAGGCCGTAATTGCTTAATTACACATCACTGTAACAGAGTAGAGTTCAAATCTGTGTGCCAAGCTTTTACGGACCCATCTGCCTGCCACATCCTGGTCATCAGTCAGAATAATGATTCCTACCTGGGATTTCTACCTCACTGCAGCTTGCATGCCCCTCAGGCCTGTTCCCCTCCAGCTGGTTTTTGAGGTCGAAGCTGACTGAGAGCGTGCAGAGCTGGGGAAAAGCGCTCAGGACGCAGCAAACGAGCTCCATGCAGGGCATGTGAGAGAAGACGTCGCTCACACGCACCACGCGGAGGCGACAGTCGGAGTGGCGGGAGAGGGCCCGGAGCCCAGAGAGGATGCAGAAGATGTTGGAGCCCAGGCCTGGAACAGCATTCGTAGAGAAAGGTGTTAGCTGTGCCTGTACCCACACCGACACGCACGCAGCTGGAGCTGTGCCGACGGCCGCGCAAAGGCAAGGGCTAAACCCACGCGTTGCTTCACCCACGTGTTCTTGAGCTAGGCTTAACATGGAGGTCTGCCTCTTCCCTTCACCCTCTCTGGATGGTGTTTAAGCACAAGGCTGGGGACTGCTCTGGGACAGAAGAGCCCCATTCTCTCCCTCAAACCAGTCCTCACACTCATTAGACATCCCCACTGATGCCATTCTCAAGCTCGGGTACCAATATTCTTACAATGCCCATTCCGGTAAAATTCAAACTGGGGTAAATCAGCAGTAAGTCAGATCAAGGCTGGAAGGAATCAACTAACCACTAACCGTTGTACGACAGAACCAAGCTCTCTAAAGACACCCAGGAGCTCAGCAGGTTACTCAGAGTCCGACACGTCTCCCCAGTCAAGGGAATGGAGAACAATTCCAGCGTGGACACGCTTCGGAAGCGGTGAGCAGCTCTCAGAGAAAAGATCCCATCAGATCCTACTCTTTTCTTACAGCCAGCACGGCCAGTGCGTGGAGATCCTGGGGAGGAATTAGTCCAGGTCTCAGCGTTTTCTCCCTCTGCGGTGCTGTTTTTATTGAGGAATCCTGAATTATCCTCTCTACCGACAGTGAAAACAAAATCGTACAGATCTTCTGGGTCAGCACGTGGTCCCCTGCTTCGCCTGAGGCAGCGACGTTTCTTCCCCACTGCAGATTTCAGCCGTCTGCGTGTCTTTCGAAGAACGGGGCCAGAGGACAGCGGGTCTGAGACGCAGCGAGAAGACCCTCCCGGAACGCTGGTGTGGTCACAGGGCACCTCACTGCTCATCTCACACGCTTGGTTCTGCACAGGAGGACTTCTCTGCCTGGAGCAGACAGAGTTCAGGTGAGCGGCAGCTCCGTATCCGTTCACCTCCACACCAGCCTCTTCCAGGTCCCTGGGGGATCCCTTCTGGTTCTCACCATCGCTCCGCTCCCCCTCATTGTAGCGGCCCAGCTCTGCTCGCTCTTGTGCTGACTCCTGGCTCTGGGTTTTGTCCTCTTCTCTGCAAAGGCCACACGGGCTGCTGTGGTAGGCGAGGGCATTTCCCGAGCGCCAAAACCCAGCACTCATACTCAGAATGAGAAGAAGAACAACGGTGTCAGGAACAGGCCAGGAATACATGGACACTTGGCTGACGGAGCCATGGTGAATCAGCCGGTGAAGAAGTAAAACCAGCGAACGCCTGATGGACTGGTCGGAGGAGAGGAGGTGCTGGAACTTCAGGATCCGCAGGGAGCCAGCCAGGTTTTCAAGCACTTTCTGGTTGCGCTCAGCGGTGAGCTCCACCGCGCCCTGCAGCATGTTGCAGAGGGTAAGCTGGGAAACGTGGGGGGAGCTGTGGAGCAGCGGTGAAAAGTGATGGTCGTTGAGACGCCAGTCAGAGGACACATCCAAGACACCGTGAAGAACGTTCGAGAAGAACGTTTCAAGGAACTTCTTCCTCCAGCAGGTTATATTCTGCAGTTAAACAACAGGGCCATGTTAACAAACAGACAACCATGATATTTCTCATTCTTTTTCAGTTCAATTATTGCCCCCTGCTAAGCTGGTATGTGTTGTGTTTGAAAGAACTACTGCTCATTCAACTGTGAAGAGCTTCCCAGTTCTCCTCATTCTTTCTTGGTGTGTTTGCTCAAAACCAGTTACTTGCATCACTCTCTCTTCATCCTCCTTCTGGCCTGATTTACACATACTCCCTGGTTTGAAGTTAACTAAGCCTATTAAAAAACACATCATCAGGAATTTTCTTCTTCAGCATCTATTTACAGGCTCTGAATGACTCTTTACCACTGCTGAATCCACAGAGCTGCTTCAGTTTTCCCTCATAAAACCACCCCTGCAAACTCACCGTCTTTTTTCCAGGGATTTCTAAGACGCCATCAGGTTTTTGTTGCCAGCGTAGGTGTAAGCATGATGTAAGATACTGGTTTTATCCTGCTTCCCCATGAACTACATCTCTAAAGGCAGGATTTATTCCTTCAGCAAACACCCTGCTGTGAGACGAAGGGTGTAGCTGTCCACTACAGTTCATTTCATGAACCCCGTTTCCCGCAATGACTGTAGTTGGCCAGGAGCTCTACAAACATAAACAAGCAGCAGCAACCACTCTGGAGCTGGCCAGCAGCACTGGCAGCTTAGAAATGAACAGAAGAGGGCAGAAATGGGGAGCCCAGATCGTGCCCCTTCTCCCCCCAGCAGCGTCCCCTCACCTCGGAGTTGGGCGGCCTGGTTTTCATCACATCGTCCCACAGCTTGCGCCAAATGGGCTGCGTCGAGAGGCCTGGACCAGGGTGGGTGGTAAAAATAATCAAGTGGGGTTATTTAATCAACCGGCCCCCTGCCCTGGAGCTCTCAGGGGCAGTGCTGGGAGGTGCAGAGCAGACCCCTACAGGAAAAGGACGGTGCTTTGCAGCGAGGGGGAGACTACTGCTGATGCCTTTTAAGGTTCATAAGTTTAAAAATGGCAGCTTTTGCTGGTCCTCAAAAAGAGCAAAGCTCCAGCAGGGCCCGCATCGCTGTGGGAACCCTGCCCAGGTACGGGATGGGGCTTGAGGTTCCGGGGCAGGAGGGTGTCCAAGCCCTGGTGACAGGGGCTGTGCTCGGGGGGGTCCCCCCACTCTACAGAGGGGAATCAGTCCCCCATTGCCAGGGCCTGGAGGAGACAGTCCCTCCAGCTGAGGGTGTCCCCGGTGCGGGGCACACCTCCCAGGTCAGGGGGTATCCCCCAGTGTGTGTGGGGGGGGGTTGCGCACCCCACAGTTTCGGGGTCTCGTTCCTCCCGCCCGGGGTTATTTATTTGCCGCCTTCCCCGCCGCTGTCACCTGCTCTCCGCGCGGCGCCCTCAGCCCGCTCCAGACGGAAGACGGTGAGAAGCGGCAGGAGGCCCCGCAGGAGGTGTCCGGGCAGCGCTGCGGAGAGCCAGAGGGAGACGGCGGCAGGGTGCGGGCAGGTGCCAAGCCCGGCGCCCCTCCGCCCCGCGTCGCCCGCGCCTTACCCCAGACATCCCGCTCCAGGGCTCCCATACTGCGGCTCACCGCCGCCGCGCTCAGCGCCCACAGGCTGTGCGGCCCTTCCGCCGCCATCGCCCCACTCAGAGACGCCGCTGCCGCATCGCCGCCATCTTGGGGAGGGACGCCTTCTCCGCCCTGCGCGCCGTCGTCGCCGCCATGTTGGGAGGATGGATGTAGCGGGCGGCCATGTTGGGGAGGTCGCATCGGGTGGCTTCTCCTTCTTCAGGGGAGCCAGACGGGCCGGCAGCGGCAGCCGGACTCCTAAGTTGCGGTTCCCAGGAAGAAGGGCACAAAGAAAGCGGGGAACCAGAGCGGTAACCATCTTAAGACGGTCACCGGTCCATGCTTGGAAGGGAAGTACCACCCTCGGCGGTCCCGATGAGCTGCGGGCGCGTTTCCCCTTCCGGGGCGGGAAGCGTCGCTTCCGGCGGGTGACCCTGCGGAGTCCTTCTGGGCGGCGGGCGCGGGGCGATGGGGCTGCGCGACAGCGTCGTTCACGCCGGGGAGCCCGAGGTGAGCGGGGCCGCGCCGGCATCGCGCCGCGGTCGGTCGGTCGGTCGGTCTGTCTGGGCGGGCGGTAACGGCTCTGCTTTCTTTTGTCTCTCCCTTAGGAGGAGGAGGAGGAAGAGCTGGTGGTAAGTGGGGTAGCGGGGCCGGGTGGGCCTGGGCCGGCCCTGCCTGGGGAGCTGTCGGGTCTCGGTGGGGCAGGGGAGGCTGTGGCCTCTGCAGCGGCTCGTTGCTCTCGGGGGTTGATGCCTGATGCCGTCCAGCACTGACAAACAAGCTTGTAGGGGCTCGGGCCTTGTCGCCGGTCTGTGCTAGTAGCCCACGTTGAATTCGGGCTTCCATGTGGATCACAGAATGGTTTGGAAGGCACCGTAAAGATCATCTCGTTCCCACCCTTCTGCCATGTGCAGGGACACCTCCCACTAAACCGAGTTGCTTCAAGCCTGATGCAGCCAGGCCTTGAACACTTCCAGGGCCGGGGTATCTATAGCTTTGCTGGGCAACCTGTTCCAGTGCCTCACCATCCTCAGAGTAAATAATTTCTTCTTTACAATCTTTTTTTTCCTAATCAAAATCTTCACTCTTTCAGTTTGCAGCTGTCGCCCCTTGTCCTATCACTGCATTCCCTTCTTTCCCTTGAAGTACTGGTAAACTGCTGTAAGGTCTCCCTGGAGCCTTCTCTTCTCCAAGCTGAACAACCCCAACTCTCTCAGACCATCCTCATAGGAGAGGTGCTCCAGCCCTCTGGTCATTTTGTGTCTGTCCCCTGGACCTGGTCCAATGAGTCCATGCCTTTCTTACACTATTTTCCCTAGAGCCAAACAGTTCTCCTGGTGGGGCCTCACCAGAGCAGAGTAGAGGGGGGAAAAAATCACCTCCCTTGACCTGCTGGCCACGCTGCTTTTGATGCAGCCCAGGATGCCATCGACTTTCCGGACTGTATTGCATGTTGCCAGCTCATACTCAGTTTTTCATCCACCAACACCCCCAAGCCCTTCTCTGCAGGGCTGCTCTGAATCCCCTCGTCACCCGGCCTGCATTTGTGCTTGAGATTGCCTTGCCTGCTGAGCAGGACCTGGCACTTGGCCTCATTGAACTTCATGAGTTTTGCCCAGACCCACCTCTCCAGCCTGCCCGGGTCCCTCCGGATGGCATCCTGTCCCTCCATCGTGTCAACCACACAATACCCAGCTCCCTCTTAAAGCAGTGGGTCCGGGGAGGGGGTGGGAAATGTCATTTTGGGGTCTCCCTGCTCTCCCAACACCCCCGTGTCTGCAGGATCCTTTAACCACCATCCGGGAGCACTGCGAGCAGACGGAGAAATGCGCGAAGGCGCGGGAGCGGCTGGAGCTGTGCGACGCGCGGGTCTCCTCCAGGTCCCAGACAGAGGAGCAGTGCACCGAGGAGCTGTTCGACTTCCTGCACGCCAGGGACCACTGCGTAAGCGCGATGTCCCCACCGCCTTTAGCTGCGCTTGCTGAGGGCGCAGACGGCTCCAGCGTGAGCCGTGGTAGCGGCTCAGTCGCAGCGAGCTCTGAAAGGCTCCGAGTCATGATGCTTTTTCTTGTTCTGTGTTTGTTCCCCCTGGGATCTGGTAGGTTATTAATTAAATTGGTCACAGGCATTGTTCCTGCCCTGCAAAAACCACTCTGCTATTTCTATATTTTGAGAGTTTTTTTAGTATGTGTTTTAAGGTGAGATTTGCTTTAGACATCAGGACCAGCGGATCAGAAGACAGCCTGCAGGACTCATAGATAGCTGGGAGCCTTTTGGTGGAAGAAGGGTGCTGGTTGCCTTGAGAGGATTTTATTCTCCTCCAACCAAAGAGAAAAAGTGATAGTTGCAGTCTTGGATATTTTTCTTTTTTCACTCCAGGCACAAAAGGCCAGAGTCTGGTGTAAATGGCTGATTATTTCCCCACCTTTAAATGGCATTAAAACCTGTTTGTAGCTGTTGGAAGAAATGCCGAGTCATCAGATTTTAGTTTAAGGTGGATCATGGTTGCATTGGTCATTAGGAGAACCAGAGAAGGACCTTTGAATCAATACGCTGAAGAAAGCAAAAGGGGGAGGCATCCTGAGAGATACCCAACCACCCTTCCCTGGTGTGCTCCCCTGGCATGTTCTGAGTGCATAAATCCCCTTCCCTGGGGCACCAGGATTCATTTTCCTGCATTCCCTGCCCTTTTTGGCTGTCTCTTTACAGCCCTGCTCCTTGGGATACATTCTCTAAGCAGCCTTCCTCAAAGAGGAAGCACCTTGCAGCTGCTGGGCTGAGTGGGGGAATGAGCAGAAGGAGGAGGAGCCTTCATCCATCTCCTGCTCCAGCTGTCTCTGGGCAGTCCCCTCTGGGCAGGCAGCTGTGCCCAGCCTGGGGACACCTTCCTTTTCTCATGACCCCAGTTAGAAAGAGTTGGAGTCAAGGCCATTTGCCTTCTGATTTACTAAGTCTTGCCAGTGCCACATTGTCATCAAATCATAAAAAATAGGGACTTCCAACGGACATCTCCTGCACTTTAGCAGGACCCTGCTCCACCCTGTGCTTACCAAAGGCAGCACATCCAGTATTTCTTCTCCAAAACTTTTAGAGAAGACATGTCCACCTCTGCCCTCAGGAGATAGGAGACATCAGGTAATCACTGTGCTGGTGGGAAAACACAGGTTGACAAGGGACAAGGATTTGGCAGATATGACCCCGCTGCCAGGGGAAGGGGCCAGGCAGCTGGGGGAGGTATCAGGAGCAGAGTTATGCAGCTCCTCCAGACACTGTGCTCTCCATGTGCAAATTGCTTTTGCTGTCTGGCCAGTAAGCCAGAGGGAGGCAGTGGAGTTTGCCCAGTCCTTCTGCTCCACAATGGACAGCCCCAGCTGATTGCAGCAGTGATAAAGCTCACCTCCTTATCTCCAGCAATTACAGAGTGTCTCTGATCAGAGTGGTGATAATCACCAAGGTGGGCTCACCTCCTCTGCTTGCTCACTTGTTTATTTGAGAGGTTTCTCAATAGACCAAGAGCCAGTGAAACTACTGCAAATCCACCCCCCTGCAGCATCTTGGCCAGGAAGGAGAAGCTGTCACCACCACCACCACATCCTTCCAGATGGACATTATAGAGATCAACAGCTTTGATACTACAGGGAAACTCCCAACAACCTCTCCTGACATCAGTGGGATCTCCTGCCTGCTCCTCCCCCTGAGGTCCTAGTCCTCATCCTGTTCCCTGTAACCGAATGGTCACCCTCCACAGAGCAAAAGGAGGTGATCTGCATGTCCCATACGAATACCTCCCCAGGGCTATAGGGTCAAGCAAGGAAAGGGGCTACAAGAGCTAAATTTGAAGTCAGAGAAATGTAAATGTGACCAGAATATTGTTTAGTTTTGTTTTTTTTTTTTCACCTGGTAAGGATCAGACCCTGGAGCAACCTGCCCAGGAGGGCAGTGGGGCTTCCAGGTTTTGATAGCTTCAAATCACAGGCAGATGCTTTTACTTCTTTTTTTTTTTTTTTCTTCAAGGGCTGTTCTAGCTGGGTTCAAATAACCAGGCTCAGTACAAAGTGGGAGAGATGAAATTTCCTGCTCAGATGATCTCTCCAGCCCCATAGGCTCGTCACCTGCCTTCAGCAGGAGGCGAGTGTCCAAGCAGGACAGACCTGCTCAGAGCCAGCGGGAGCTTAGCTGGTCACGCTGCTGTGGGAGTCTCAGCTCCACCATGGGAAGGGCTCTTCTGCTGTAGCTGCCAGTCCCTTGTGTGTCACCAGTGTAGACCAGTCAGAGTGTTGGAGTGAAGTCTACCTCGTGACAGGGCCGTGCTGGGAGGTCCTTAGCTAGGGGGTGTCCCAGGGACTGCTGAGAAATCTTCCTCTGAACTCCAGGTGGGTATGTCGGGTTTGGGCATCTCTGATCTTCACTGCTTCAGCTTGCCCAGAGTAATTCCTCAACCTAACTGACCCATGTGAAGCCCTTCCCATCTTTCAGCCTCATACCAGGGCAGAGATGAGGGCTTCATCCTTCTACTCACATCCCCAACCCCTGTCACTGCTACAAGGCAGCCCTGGTTAGGAGAAGGCTGAACCACAGACAGGGCTGGTTTCACAACCAGCTGCTCCTAACTAAGGCACCCCTGTGTCATCATCGTTAAGAGAGGATCACAGCCACCAAAAGGCTCTGACACTCAGCACAGATCCCTCTGGGTTCTCATCAGCAACTTGACATCTGCAGGGTTAAGATTATTGCTGAGAAATTCTGCTGAGCTGGGTGCTTTTCTGAGTGTGAAGGCAGGGAGAAGGGAAAGGCCTGCCCGGTACACGCTGGGTATTCCCTCCATGTCCCAGGAGTACATCATCACCCTCTGTCATGTGATCATTTCATTTGGAACAGCTATGGAGACTGTGGCAGAGCTTTCCAATGGAGCAGTGGGTGGGGAGGGATGGAAGAGACTTATTTTCAGTGCTAGCTGGAGAAAGATCTGCTCCCCATTCCTGTGGCTGGACCCCACTCCTTTCCCCTGGGTGGGAGCTGAGCTTTGTCCCCTCCTGTCATCCGAGTGCCAGGAACACCCCCACAAGGACTGGCAAGTCCTGCGAGGGCTCTGGTGACACTGGTGTTTGGTGCTTTCCTCTCCACCCGCTCTATCCTCTCCTCCCAGCCTGAATCCTTTCAAGAGCAGGTGGGTGGACCTTCCATAGCCTCAGGATTTGTACCTGCTCTGGCACACAGCTGGCAGGGGACACCTCCTTCACACATTTCCAAAAGCCCACGGAGTTTTTCTTCTTGCTTTCTTCTTCCTCCTCCTCCTTTTATTTTATTTTTTTTTAGTGGTCTCGGGTGAACACAGGGTATTTCAAAGAGATCTCTGCCAACACAGAACCTTTGAATTCAGCTGGTGGAGCAACCTTGGGTGATATGGAGAAGGAGCAGGGCCCGGATGGATGTCTTCCCAGGAGAACTGAATCAAAGCCAGAAGAAATGACAGCACAAGCTGGTCTGACTCAGTCTGGCTGGGGCTTTCTCCTCCCTCCCTCCCTTTGTTACTAAGCCCAGCCTGATGACCCTTCCTGGTTTTAAATTAGCAAAAACTTTGCTAAGCTTCAGATTAAGTTCCTGGATCACCAGCAGAGATGGCCTGTAGCAAAGCCCTGGATTTTATCTTTAATTATCATCAGGAATATTACATTCTTGCAGAAACTGAGCTGAGAAAAAGCCAGCATCTGTGATCCCTGCTGTGGAGCTGAGCGTCTGCTCAAGGGAAGGCTGGTAATCAGGAAGAGAAGGGTCAACAGAAGATTATCTTCTAAGTCTTCCTCTATAGACTGAATCTCTAATATGTTTACTTAGCCAGATGCAAATCCTTTTCACAAACTCATGGCACTGCTGAGTACAAGTACGCGCAGAAAATTAACGAAGCTGGAGTATCAATTCCTCTCTATCACCAGTACAAGACTCCTGGTGACTACGTGGGAGGAAGGAAAATGTTCTCTCCCAGTGTCCAGGGAGACAAAGCTGGGTTTCCAGCAGTGTTCTCCAATTCTTAACCAAGAAATCCTGTCCTCACTGTTTCTCTCTCTCTCTCCTGGCTGCCCCCTTTTCCTGATATGCTCCTGGGCTGCTCCTTGGAGTGAGGAGGGGGACAGCCTCTTCTCCCTGGTGAGGTGTTCCAGGACCAGAGGGAACGGCTGCAGGCTGTGCCAGGGGAGGTTTAGGGTGGATAGTAGGAAACATTTCTTCACTGAAAGGGTTCTCAACCACTGCAATGGTCTGCCCGGGGCAGTGGGGGAGTCACCATCCCTGGAGGCGTTTAAATGATGTGTGGACCTGGTGCTGAGGAATGTGGTTTAGTGGTGAGGTTGCAGTGTTGGGTTGAAGGTTGGACTAGATGACCTTAAAGGTCTCTTCTAACCAAAGACATGCTGTGATTCTGTGATTCCCTGGGTCCCCAGTGTTTGCGTCTTGCCCTTGTCCATACCCAGAAGCAGAGTCTGCCCATGAACTTGTTAAGGCAGGAAACCTTCAGAAAACCAATAATGGCATCAAGCACAAAACCATCTCCAAATGTGGTCAGTAGCAGATGGAAGACTGTAACAGGAGCCTGGTGTATAGACCCCTCACCTGGGGATCCTGTGCCTCTTGAAGGCAACCCTACCTCCCCCTGCCTACTGGCTGGAGGCTATTTTCCTTGATGTGGACTAGAGAAGCATCCTAGTGACAACTCTGCTGGAGTGGGAACCTCATGAATACCTTATTGTGGGCTGGGACAAGGTCAAAGTGTCACTTGGAAAGTGAGAACACGATATGCATTTGGTTGTTCACGTATTTGATCTATGATGGAGGAGCAGGAGGAACTGGAGACCAAGAATTCCACATGCAACATCTTGTATTGGTCTGGGAATGGTGTGCTGGCTGGAAGACAAGACATGGGCAGGAGATGACAGGGAGGCAGCACAGCATGGGCTGAGCTGCTCACAGCATGGACAGCCACAGGTTGGGGCAGGTCAACGTATTTGGAGTTTATCTTTTCATAGTTCATTCTTCTCTCTGCTCGTGACAAAACATGTGCAGGTGTATGTGTGGTGTACCTTAGGTTCAAGGTCACCTTGTGTTCATCCTGGCACAATAAAACCTTAAAGGAATGGGCTATAACAAAAGAGTCATGTGGCTTTGAGCCTCTCAAGGACCGATGGGTCTTGAAATACATCACAGCTTCCAGGAGGTTAGAAAGCCCTACATCCATTGCCTTTGTGGTTCGCTTCCTAACACACCCTGCTCCCATAGTGCAGCGGTCTGGGGATCCCCTCTGAGCTGATGGTGACAGCTAAGAAGGAAAGAGACTGGCTTAAGCAGAGCCTGTTTAATGCCATTCCAACCCCAGCCAGCCAGGTCAATTAAAAAATAAAGACAAAGGCGCTCGGTCCGGGTCTGCTGTCCCCATCAAATTCATTATCTCCCCCCTGCCAACAGAAAGAGGGCAACTGTTCACGTAAGACACAGCTAATAATATCTGAGTACAGGACATTGCTGCTAAATTATAGGGAGGGCTTGGGAAGGGAAATTAGTGTCATTTGCAAGCCCAATAATAGGGGCTGTGCAGCATGAATGCCGATGCGGGAGCGGGCGGGAGGACGGCGTGTGGCTTATGCAACCGTCCCCATCCTCCTCCGGCGAGCAGAGCTGGGCTGGCAGGACACACACTGGGGGGCTGAGGAGCAGGCTAGCAGAGGAGGGATGGACTTGAAAGCCAAAGGCAGTTGAAAACAAAGGGCAAAGCAGATACCGCTATCTGAGGATGAAGCTGCTTCCAGGGGGAAAGGCTCAGCCCTTCCCTCCCAGCTGAGCTTTGCACAGTGTGGTTTAGGGGCCCCCAGGGCAGCAGCTACTGGAGGTTTCAACTGAAAAGCCAGTTCCACGCAGCTTCTAGGAGCAATCAAAACCAGTGGGGAAACTGAGGCATGGGGAGACTAAGCAGCCTATGCCATGGCTTGAATCTTAAGGCAATTCTTGAGCGCTTCTCAGCGGTATGAGATGTGGGGCTGCTTCCCGGGGAGAGATGCATTCCTGCAGCGGGCAAAGCATTTCCCACTCTAAATTACAGCCACATCTCGAGCAAAAAACATGTTACAGAGCAAAAGTTCTCTCTGACCAAACACTCCCAGGCTGCTAACAAACCCGAGGTACCAACACCATGTTCTTGGTTGTCTGTGCTGTAGCTCTGGCTCCAAGCTCAAAATTCACATCCCATCAACAACCCAGCAAACATCACAAACCTGCCAAAGAGCCCCCACTGCTCTGCAGTCCACCATGCTCTCCTCTGGCTCTCATGGACACTTGGTTCCTGGGCCAGGGAATAAATCTATAGCTATGTTATCAGGGTGGCTAATGAAAATTAAGGAAGTGGAGCTACTCTTGCTGTGTCCAACATGTGCAAAGACCAATGTCCCCTTCCTGCCTGCTGAGTTATTTCTCAAATTCCTCAACCTTGGGCCACTCTCCAGGGCCCCTCCAGGAGCTGATTAGGAAGTGCTCCATTCCCCTGATGAGCAGGTGAAGCTGTGATTATAGTAATCAACTGCTCATTAGTGCTACTTGGCTTCGGCTGATCATACACCAGCCCCACGGTGTAGGGTCATCTCTGTCACCAGGGGATGTTGAAGTTCCTCAGCTCTGTTGCTGTCCCCACCTGCTTTTGTCCACAGCTGGAGAAGGGCTCTTCAGGGCACTGCTGAGATGCAGCAAGCAAATCTCATCCCAGCAAATATGAGCTCTCTTTCAGAGTGCAGATTGATCACTACAGCGCCGTGCCTCTGAGTCTCAGCTAGGGAATCAGGGGCCCTGAGAGGGTTCCAGGGGACATCCAGCTGGCACCGAGGGCTGAGAGCCATGCAAGGGGTGCTACAGATCTCAGTGTGCTGAGACAGAGGCAGGTCTACAAGAACCACTTCATTTACCGACCAGCACAACCTCCACAGAGGACCCTCAGCCCAACCTCTAGTGAGCTGGAGATGGTCACAGAGCCAACAGATCTGACTCTTAAAACAGCCAGTCGGGAGGACAGCTGATTATAGAAGAGCAGCGGGAGCCCCATCACTTCCATGGCAGCTTTGGGTCCAGCCTTCCAGCCACAGTGCAGGTGCTGCAAACCAGTATTGTTGGAGAGTTTTGCCAGCTGGCAAAAATGAAAAGCCAGCAAATATTTCATAACCTGCTCAGATCTCCCTTCGGGTCTCCATGTAGCCCCTGTTTCCCTCTTCTGTCTGTGTGCTTCTGTCCTTTCATCTCCATTCTCACATCACTCACAGCCACTCCGAAACCAACCCCACCTCCCTCCATGAGAAGCTGGGCTTAAACAGCTCTTGTGCAGCTGGTCCCCATGGCCACCACCTTTCCTCTCCCACCACCAGACTTCCCAGGTCTATGATGGAGTTAAAGCTGTTCCAGAGTGTTTCATCCCCAGCTCTTACAGCCTAGCCACAAGGAGGAGAGCCAGGAGGAGGTATTTATGGCAATGAAATTGCATCCCCTCAGGAGGCCGAGCCAGAGGATTGTGCTCTGCAGGTGCCATCCTTCTTCTCCTCCTCCTCCTCCTCCTTCTCCTTCTCCTTCTCTTTCTCTTTCTCTTCTCCTTCTCCTTCTCCTTCTCCTCACACCCCCATGTCCTGCCAGCCCCTGCTAGTTCACATAATTAACGGGTGCTCCATCAGCCACTTTCATGGCTCAGAAGGCAGCAGAGGGATATTTCTGCACGTGCCCGCACAGAGGACCTGTGTGTTACCAGCTCAAAATCAAGCAGCAGGACAGAGCCTGGGGAGGGCAGAGTTTCAGCAGGCTTGTGGGGCACTAAGGGATGGTGACGTAGGTGATCTGCCTGGTGCACTGCAGGTGCCATCCTGTGCCTGGTTGCAATGTGGGGACCCAGACAGCCTCTCCTACTGGCAATGGGGTGGGCTACCCCTGTTTGCACAGGAGATCTCTAAGATGTCTGGAGATGGACAACTGGAGAGACATAACGCCTTGGCTGGAGGGAGCAGGGACCCTCAGTGCTGGAGCCAGACAGCTGTCTGTGTCTCTATGGATGCAGCAACTCCAAGAGCCAGATGCTGAGCAGGCAGAAGAGTCACCACTGATCTCATCCCTCCTCCTCCACAGCTGTGACATGGGGCAGAAATCCCCCTGGGCTGCCTGCAGTCCCTGGGGACTCCCCGCAGAAGCCATTCCTCTGCCCTCTGGGTCCATCCATCATCCTGACAGCTGTCCCCGAGGAGGTCTCAAAACTGAGCCCCCAGCACAGCAGGGTGCCAGGGACACATGTACCACTGTGCCCTGGCAAGTCTCAGCCTCCTCCAGCCTTCTTCACTGAAGGGTGGGGCCATGGCCATGCTCTCCCCCTTCCCTTTCTTCCATGCTGTCAATCAGGCTCTGGCTCAGAAAGATTTCCTCACACAACAGTTACACTGGCTTTAGAGAGATGCAATTAAGATGAAACCCACTTATTTAAAGCAGCTCCTCTCCCAGCACCGCTCTAATGTCACCTTTGATCACCAAAACCAACCCAGCTCTCAGATTGCCAGGGATGAGTCCTTTCATTTTCTCCCTCTCCCCCTCACTCCATTCAGACAAAACTGGTTTCTTTCTTCCTGCTGGTGCTCCGAGCATTTTGCAAAGCAAAGGACCTGTCATTTTTACATTGACCAGTGGAGAAAACAGAGCCAAACAGCCTGGCTCTGGCCCACGAAGGTCAGAGAGGTCACGTAGATGGTGCTGCATGTTGGGCTCAGACAGACTTGGCCCAGGCACAGTGCTGCCCTGTGGCTCTGCTGCACCCAGGGATGGCCTGGAGCGGGACAGGGACCCCTGCACTAGTGCATCTGAAAGGACATACGCTGAGTTTACTGGGGAGAGCAATCGCTGACAGGGAGGCTGGATCATTTCCACCACTTTGAACAGTTCTGCTCGAACCATCACTTACACACAGGCTTAGCTTTAAATCCCCAGGCAGACCCTGCTCTCACATGCATACAGGAGCTGCTGGATCGGGACTCTCTTCTTCTCAGCAGTCTCCGTCCATCCATCCATCAATCCACCCATCCACCCATCCATCCACAGACACGCACATTTGATTGTCAGGCGTTGAAACCCCAGAGGTCTTTGCCATTAAATGCATCCATCGGGTTGCATTTTCTATTAGACTGGAGGCTTCCTGGTTGTCAGCACTTCCACCCACGCAGGCAGCTCTCTCCTGAGCTCCATCTCACTGACTCCAAACCTCCCTGTGTCACATTTTCTTTGGAAATGGAGAGCAAATACATGTCTATCCCCCTGCTCTACCAGGGAGATGGCAGAGCAATTTACAGGGTTCCCTGGGTGGACAGGCTTCTTCATCTTACCTCAATCTATTTTGTTTTGATCTGCAGGAGAGATGTCTCTTTCCACAGGTGGAGAGGAGAGCGAGAAGCTGCCCCATTACAAAACACCAGTAATCTGCAATTCGTCACCAGCCCAGGGCCAGGTTCACTCTCTACTGCCATTGCAGGGTGACACTCTTCTCTAATGCTTGGAAGCAGAAGTTGCCATGCCAGAAGTCTCAGCACTGACATTACAGATTCCTTCTGATCTCTCCGAAGATCTCTGATTTAGCAGCTTCTGAGGGTTTCTAAGCACAAAGCAGGTTGCTGCCCTACCTAGGTGACAGCCCCTGGGCCAGGGTCTTGGTCCTGGTAAAGCTGGTGTGACTTTTCAGCAAGGCACTCCAGACCCTCACTCAGCTAAATCATTTGGTCACCCCTGACAGGGAGGAATTTGCCAACTCTCAGCAGAAGATAGAGTTTTAGAGGTATCCCACTCCACCAGACTGCTGGGGGGGGGGTGGGGGGAGGGGTGCTGCACCCTCCCTTCCTGCCTTGGTTAGGAGCTGGGGACAGCAGGGCAAGATTAAATGCACCCTCTCCCACTTCTGGTCCAGGTTAAGCTGAAGCTGCCTACCAAGATCTTGGTGCTTCAGGAGAGAGGTGTCAGCGATGGTTCTGGGAAGGACAGCAAAGAAACCAGACCACTTTGCTTCTTCTGCCTGTAAATCAGTCTAGATGGACCATCATTGATCTGGTGAGAGCTGGGTGCTCTTTGGGGCAGCTTGGACAAAGATGAGCTGATCAAGCGTGGCAGGGCTTCCTCAGCACACCCTGCTGCTAGCAGCCAGAGAGGGTTAAACATGAAGCAAATGGCTTCTCGGGAACACTTCAACCTCGACAGTACAACCTGCTCTGCCCACAGCCACGGAGCTTAAAGAGCAACTGCCACCAGCCTCCTCCAGGTCTCTCCTCCTGCCCTCTCACTGTATGGAGCCCAGCTTTTGTCACTTAAAGGTGTGATCAGGAAATGGAGGGCTTTTAAAAACACTGCTATTAAGAACAATAAAAATAATAGAGCAGGAACATATGTCTCTCCACAGGCCCATCACCTTCTCCTTGCTTGGATTGAAGTGTTTTGTCACCAGAGCAGGACAGCACGCTGATCCATCACCAGAGCTGCAAAGCTGCTGCCTTTATTACTGTTATTAACCAGGTTTTCTAAAGAAAGGCAACAGCACACCGTGTGCAAGTGCCTGTGGGGCAGCCCACCCTCCTAACTTTTTAATTGGTCAACTAATTTCATGCCACATAGCTCAAAAAGCGGAGGTTGCCAGAAGACTCTGCATGTGGAACAGGGCAGAGCCCCAGTGACCACCCTGCTGAGACAGGCTGAGAGGAAAACTCAGCCCCTTAGTGAACACCAGAGAGCACCTGTACAATGCCCAACGTCGTTCCTTTATAGACCCCAGGAACTCACAGAAAAACAGGGTGTGGGGTTTTTAAAGCTTTGCTGCCCGGGGAACATCTTGCTGTTTCTCTGGTCCAAGATGGAGCCAGCATCAAGCCACAGGACCCAGGGGACCCAGAACCCCTGTCCACATTTGTCCTGCCATAGGACTAGCAGCAGGTAGGTCCCAAAGCTTCGGTTTGAGGTAAGTGCTGACATGTCCCATGTCCCAGAGAGACTCCCAAGGGCTTTTTCAGGACTTCCAGGCTGGGCTGGCTAAACAGGGACAACTACTCACCCTAACCCAAACCCAGCAGCTGCGCAATGCTCCTCTCCAGGGACCCAGTTCTGGTTTGACCAATCAAGCAGCCATCTTCATGGTCATTCCTCCAGCTCCTCACAACTCAGCCCCACTGCTAACACCACAGTTCCTAGTCAGATCTATTTAGTCATTGGCTCTCAAAGGCCTTCCATCTCATCCCTCCATATTCTTCAATTAATTTTCCCCAAGGACTCTTGGTTTTCTTGTGGGCTGCCTGGGGAAGCAGGTCAACTTTTGTCTGAGGCTGTCAGAGCTGCCCGTCTCCTTTAACAGCCCAGGGAAAGAGCAGGGATATGAGCCTTCACACACAACTGTAGGCAATGCTGCGTGCCCAGGAGCACAAGACCAAGTTTTCATTGCCTGGGCGACATCCAAACCACCATCCATCACCCCAGCACTAACCCAGGCAAGCAGCCAGACTCGGAAGCACGGGGAGGGTTTCCCATAGAAAGCTGAAGTCGGTCCAAGCCACAAACACAATTCAGCCAAGAGTCCTTGCTTCTCACACTCCCTAAGGAGCTGGAAGATCTCTCCATTGATTACCTGGAGCTCACACATATTTTAGTCTGTCACTTCATCCCACTCCCACAGAGCTGTGACCAGACTTCTCACTATGGGATCACTCTGTTTAGCAATACACGTACACAGGCTCTCAGCTAAACAGCAGGTCTGCGGCAGTTTGCTCTTGCTTCTATTTTCTTCCTTCATTACTAAGGCAAATAATCTGTAAGCAGAGGGGCATTGCACTTGCTACTTTACATGCTTCTTGTTGAAAGCAAGATTCCCCTGATGAAAGTCTGCGTGAAGCAGATGAAGACCTTCATAACTGCTCCCTGTCTAATAAAATCTCCATTGTTACTGCCACGATTTGGGCTCTTCTGTCCCCTCAGTGGGGGCAGGAAAGGGACATTTTCACTCCGCCCAGTAATTTAATCCCTGACCCAGTTCAAACTTGTGTGTGCTGCACAGGAACAACATTGTTCAGGGGTTGATCAACTTCCATATGGTGAGAAACCCCAAGTCCCCAAATCACCTCTGGGATGGAGCATGTCCCAGCACCAAGCTGCTTGAACTGGCAATAAGCAACTATAAAGAAAAAGGAGTGGGATCTGAAGATCAATCCACACCAAAGGCTGAAAACTGAGCTAACCTTCTGGCTATAGAGTTTAAAAACTGCACAGCAGCACACTCTGAAAGCAGCGAAATAAATGAAGTCAACTAAACAGTCACACTCCTAGCATCTCCAAGGTCAGGATTTTCACACCTCCCTCTCCTGGCTTTCAGAGTCCATTCTTCACAGGTACAGTCACAAGCCTGAGAGGAAAGAAAAACAACCCAACAACACAAAAAAAACCCCAAACCCTTAGGACCCAACAAACAAAACCCCACATCAAAAACCAGGGAAGTGATTTTAGCTGCTGTTGTCCTCGGTCTCACAGCAACAAGCGTGTCTTGTCCTCCTCGCTCCCCTTCCAGCCTCTCACAGCTGGCAGAGATCTTGTGAACAAACAAGGCTCCCTGCAGTGAGGATCGCCTGGGAAGGTCTGATGCTTCAGTCTAGCATGAGGATGATCTCTTCACCTTGCAGAGGTGACGGTTCTTGGTTTGCTTCTAACCATCAGCTCTCAGCCTCCCATCTGCAAAGATCCCCAGCCCCACTCCAGGGCTGAGCAGTCGGTGACAGTGTCTGGGCTGGCCCCCACATGTCAATAACACAGTTCTCTGTTTCCACCCAGACCTAAACCTGGGAGGGGAGGTGGAACATAAGCATGTGAGAAGACATTGACCCCTCACCCTGTCTGACCAGTCCCATTAGGCTACAGAGAGAGGGCTTTCCAGGGACTGGATTTTGCTCTAAGAGAACTTTCTGTGCCTGTCTCAGGAGGGAAATTAGCAGTCTGAGCCTCCTCCAGAGCTCTTCCTTCTCCCAGTGAATACATGAGTAATCAGCACAATTTCATGCCAATTGTTCTGTGTTTCTTCACCCCAGAGGTTCTCTGCTCCTCTGCTACCCAACCCCTTTGGTCCTTTCAATGAAATTGATTAAGTCCTAAATCACAACTTCCACCTCCCCGAAGTCATTCACACAACTGGTGTTGCCACAGAGCTGGGCGGAGGCAGAAGCACATCTTCAGAGGGTCACTGGCACCTTAAAGTTGAACACAATCAGTGTTTGAGGACTTCCAGGAAAGACCTGTTGAGAAGAGGTTATGGCTGGGCATCTCTTGTGATGGGTGGCTCTGAAAGGACTCCATCAGCTTACCCACATGCGTGGTGAATCATGCCTGCCTGGGACAGCAGAATTTTACACCTTTATAGATGTGTTTTCCTGACATTTTCAGCTGCCCTTACTTCAGCTATCAGAAAAGGACAGAGGAAGGACAAATAATTCTTCTGGCCTGTGCTGGAAACATTGCTATCAAGCACTTCTTTCAGATTCCAGAAGGTATGGACTGCCTGCATGCTGGGGAAAATCAGTTGCTCTCTACTGCTTCACTAAAAAGCATTCTGGCACATATTGTGGGTGTCCACCCATTGCTCAGTGACGATAGGGGACCAGAAAGTTTTTCTTCAGAGCATCCATGTGGGATTTACACCACCCTTTTGTCTCTCCTAGGCAGAAGGCAGGAAAACATGCTTTCTATGCCATGAGATTTCCTCTAGAAAATTTCAGGCCAGAAACCCACAGACAAGGGTAGAAAACCATCCCCAAGTAGTTAAGTCCCACACAGCCACTGAGGAACTTAAGGACCTGAGCAGGTACCAGGTACACGTGGCCAAAGGCAAGTTGTATCCCTGAAGGTAGACCTGTCTGGTCAGCTGTTCATATTGCCACCAACCTTGGTGTGCCATCATCAGGCAAATAAAGAATAATAACTATCAGCAAGTGCATTCAGCATGCACTAGTGCTGCAGTGTCTCAGCCAGATGAAGGACTTCAGGATCCCCGGGGCACGGGAGAGCAGCGCCGACGTTGCGTTCAGAGGAATTGTGATCCATGCTGGTTTCAGCCAGGAGAGCTACAAAGATTTATGGTCCGTCACAAATATGGGAGCGTATTTGAGTTGACTGACTCTGTTTCTATCCCAGTGGCACATTGTGCTGGTTTCACAGTCCTGCCCAGAAAGCAGGTTGGGCCCTGTTCGTACCACTCGTGAGCCACCCCCATTAAACTCATGGGAATCTCTCCATTGCTGTCCAGGGATGTTGAGTCAAGGCTTCCTTAGATGCAAGGCTGTCAGGAGGAGGCCAGGGGCTGTGAGCCAGGGAGTTATTTGTTCCAGGCCATGAAGGTCCTGCAGTGGCCCAGAGCCATAGCCACTTACAGGCACAACAGGTCTCCTGACCCTTTTCCTCTGAGTGCAAAGCAGCGGTAGAGTTATTAAAGCACCAGCTGGGCTGGAAAAAATAAATCTCTCAAATCTGCCTGCAAAGCCAGAGTGGTACAAGATGACTCTTGACTTCCTCTTGGGTACCCCTCTGGGCTCTGGGGCACCTGCCATCCTCCCTCCCACGTGTGTTTGTGGGCATATCCTCAAGCTGTGTTTACAAAGGGATTTCAGGCTCCTTTAGGATAAGAGGTTGCTATAGAAACAGCAGATGGGAGACAGAGCTCACGGAGGGGAAGGCCTGGACTCTGTTGGCTTAAACAGTAGGAAGGCCCACCCGGGGAATACATCTGGCTGGAGATGGAGTGTGGAGCACAGTCTGCTTTAATGAACACATTGTACTTTTGGGGAAAGCAGGAGACTGAGTTTCTGCAGCTCTCTAGAAGACCTAAATGTTTCCAGTGTAAGAACATCCACTACACAAGGAACATCAAGAGGCACTTCCAGCCTTGACATGGGTTCTGGCCACCTAACAGGGTCTTGAGTTCAACCACCCTGCCAGAAAGCTTCTGCCCAGCTGTAGCTTGGGCTCATACCTCACCACTGTTGGCACCATTTAATGCCTGTGGGTGGCCTGTGAGCAGGCTGAGGGAGGTGTGACTGATCACTGACAATGCAGAAGAGCAGAGTCAGGATGCAGGTGGGTAAATGAAACCTGTTACAATGGACTAGCGAGGACAGAGCCGCAAAGAAGCCTGCACCAGAACCATTAAAAAGGTGATCAGCACTGGTCCGGACAAGAGCGGCTTCAAAATGCAAGATGCAAATCAAGAAAATATTAAGTCAGACCCAGGGGCACATCCTCCCAAGAAGGAAGATTCCACATTCCCAAAGAAGGAACCTGACCATGGAAGCCAAGCCAAGTCATTTGGCTGCAGGTTGATGCTTGCCCCTATTCTTGTTTCCTCCTGCAGCCAGCCCCAAGCAGAATACAAAAACCACCCAAAAGATCCCCAACCACACCACCTGGAATAAAAACCTTCCAAAGAAAATCCTCTGTGCAAAGCTCAGCCAGAGCTCATCAGACCATGATTAACTGCTGAAATAGCAGGGCATTTCCATTTCCAAAGGCAGAGCTACCACACAGCCCTGAAAAAAACCTCTTCACAATCAGCCTGTGTTGAAACAAACCCAATCAGTTAGACACCGAGAATGAGTGTCCTTCCACGGATCCCTGTGGGGAGCTGATCTGATTATAGAGTGAGCTGGGGAGGCACTGGAAAGCACCCAGTGGGGGGTTGCAGAGAAGAGAATCAGAGAGGAGTCTCAGACCAGAGAGTGTGAGCAATAAACTCAACTGGGTGCAAATAAGAGATAGTGTGGGGAGAGTGTGCCTTGAAAAAAGCTGCAGATCCTCATATAACCTGCCCATATAACCTGAAGTCATAGGAACATGAGAGCACACAAGTAGAGCACACGAATCCAATTGTTACAAGGGCCTTTGTGGCCTGAACAACTGAGAACCCAAGGAAGGGAAACTCCAGCCCTGTTAAAACTTGGTGACTAAAGCCCTAGGAATAGAATTGATCTGCATCTACAAGTGACACCACAAAGCCTTCAGAACCAAGAAGCACTTCCTACACCCTGGATGGCTGAAGCTTTGGTATTGTCACAGGGTGGAGGTGACATTTCCTTACACTCGTGAATAGGCAGGGTAAGGCTGGTTCCCCAGGGACTCTCTTCCCAGGCAGGCAGCCTGGTCACCCCACCACCTGGCAGGCAACAGGGCTCAGATATCAGCAGTTGGCAGCCCATGTCTCACCAGCATCTCTAAGGTAAACTCCAAGGATATGCCTTTAGAATGAATCTGATCCCATGATGCACAGAAACCAGCATGCCACCAGCTGACCCTCAGCTGGACAGCCCAGCACCTTTTGTATGTGGTCACTTGCCACACTCCCCAGGACTCTTTCCCAGGCACACAGAATTTGCCTTCCCCAACAGCTGGGTCAGACAAACCCTGCCAAAAGTCATACCCCTTTGCCCTTGCAAAAAAAGAGGGAGAATTTGTGCCCTGAAATCACCTGCTTCTGCTACCATTGAGGTCTGAACTCAAACGTGTCTTCCAGGAGACCCCTAGGACTCCTCAAAAGGATTTGAATCCAGTGCCCACGTACTCAGAGCTAAGCTCATGGGTAGGACTGGTGCTTTGGATGGGCTCCTCTGTTGCCCCACATTAGATACTCTCAACTGCAGAAAGGGCCTGGAGCTGGTGACTCAGAGCCCACCGACTGTCATGTTGCACAGCACAGTGCGCTGTCCCTCCTGTCATGCTGCGGCCGGGAGCTACAAAGAACCTTATGAGACAGGCACCAGAGGGAAGACATGCAAAATAATCTGCAAAGCAACATCTAATAACATTGCCAGGTCCCCAAAGGGAAAGAGGAAGAGAAGCAACCTGAAAACAACTGTCAAAACAATACATTCAGTGTGGATAAGGAATGGGTTTCTTGCTAGGTGCCAGAGTCACTGGTTTAACCTTTCTGCTCACCCCTGTCTTCTCACTTTAAAGTAAAATGTGTATTTAATAGCAAGGAAAAAGAAGAGCAGAAAGCAGTCACAGCATCCCCTGGAAGTGGGGATCAAAGGACACCAGAGGACAGAAATAGACCTGAGAAGGCAGATGCTTTGAGGAGGAATGTGTGCTCTGCTCTGCTCTGCTCTGCTCCGCTCTGCTGGGGGTCAGGACACCCTCCCCTTGGCCTGTTCCTATTGCAGGCAGCAGGATTCAGAGATACGCTGAGAAATACAGAGATACACTGATGGCAACTGATCAAATCCTGATGGAGTCAGGCAAGAGCTTTTCCCCATTACTCCTGAAGTCTTAGACAAAGTCCCAACCAAGACCCCCTTAAGTGGAACAAGAGATCTCGTAATGGATTAAAAGGCCTTGGTCAGTCTATGCCACACTCATCTTTCTAGTCACACATCCACCCCTTCATTTCTACCATCCATCTTCCCACTCCTTTATTCCTACCCACATCTATCTGACTGTCTTACACATCCACGCACCCAAAGCAGCGCTGGAGCTGTTTGGCACTTACAGCACAGTCACATCAAAACTCAGGAAAACTTTCTGAGCCGGGACCCATCTAGTCCCCAAACTCTCAGAAAACAAGGCATTCCAATTTCCCAAGTCCTGCATTTGGGAAAAAAACCCCAACAACTTACCAGGAGAAATCGATGCCAGGGGCCTCGGAGAGGGTGAGGTATCTGTAGCCTTTTCTAGGACCACCCTTCAGCAGGCAAGATCCTGTTGTAATTAAGAATATTCATCAATACTGCTGCTGAGTGACAGGCAGGTGTATCCCCCCCTCCTCCATTTTTTATTTTAATAGCAAAATGAGCTAATAGTGCAGCAGAGGAGGCAAGGCCTGATGCACTCACTGCCTGAAGAGCAGAGAAACCTCCAGAAATGGCATCAGCAAGACACAGATGGAAGAAGCTCTCTTGTCCTGATACCAATGCATCAGGAGAGCCTCTCAGCTGGGACCAGCTCAGTTTGCATTTCACATAAGGGACGGTTTGGGAAGTTTTAGTTAAGAGAAACACTTCAGGTTTGGAGTATGGAAATATTAAGGGGCTGTGTGGGATAGTGAAGAACTGGAGGCTCAGTGCGAGTGTGTGGAAGCATAAAGAGACCTTGATGACAGCTACACCTGAGTGCACTGTGGGGTGGGAACTCAGAAAGTGATCTATCCGGGCAGAAGAGGAGAATCTGTATGTTTCAGTGATCTCTCTTCTAAAACACAGCATGGCACCAACTCCTCTAAGCCTACCAAGTTGTGGGACAGAGGAAGAAAATTTGTGCAAAAGCTGTAGAGATCAGCCCATAACCTCTTTCCCCTGCCTCAGGGGACCCACAGCCTTTGGGCCAGGGCAATGCTCCATAGCCTTGGGGAGGGCGTGTGGCAATGAGCAAGCCCAGGCTGCAATCTTCAGTCCCAGCTTAAGGCTCAGTGGAGCAAATAGGAGGGTTGGGAGTCATGACCTCTGTGGCTTTGGGACACTTCCACATACTGCAAGCCCACGCACACACTCGCACCCTTCAGACCAGGGACACAATGATCCCTCGGGCTGGCCCTGCCCACACTTCATACAGGAGGGAGATAGAAACCCACTTGTTCTTTCAGCTCCAGAAGGAGCATAACCAGCTTTGGAGGTGAAAGTCCAGCTCCTGCTCCCAAGGGAGGGGCAGGACAGTACCCATTTAACTGGCAAAAGGGGCTTAGCTAGAGCTTTATCAGGTAATGGGATAAAATCCACCAAAAAACCAAGAAGGTGGAAAGACAATCTCTTCAGCAAACACTTAAGCTAACATTTGTATTTGTGCATTTGCCAATCACAATTCAGTTAGAAACAAAAGCAGGCTGGGTGTCAGAGAGCAGCAAGAGCAGGGCTGCTCCTGAAGGCAAACAAGCCTCACGGAGGCAGAGCAGGGTGCTGGTGACAGGTCCATTGACAGCCCCAGGAGAGACAAAATGTTAAATCAGGCCCAGAGAGACAAGTAAAAATAAATCTGAAGTAGCAAAGGGTGTTTCCAGATCTTTTTCTGTTAATAGCTTATTGCTAACCAGCAATAAAAGGGAGGGAAGAATTCACTTCTTATTGTACCTTCTCAGAGGTGCTGAGTAGGGTAATGAAATAGAAAATTTGTTTCCAGGATACACTCAGCCCTGAAATCTGAGCATTTTTACCTGTCTGGTTGGGAAGGGAAAAAGACAGAAATTATCACCGCCATCTCCCAGGGTTGTGGTAGCAACTGAGGTGGTCATTTAAAAAACAAACAAACAAAAACCAAAACCAACCAAACAAAAAGCACAAAACCAACAGGGGGTTGTGTTATTTCTGGACTAATTCATCAATAGGATGGGTCACGCTGACACTTTCCAGGCAAATTCATCCCATGGGAGGTCATGGCAATGAGTAACTGGAGAATATTTGTGGTTTAGCCACTGTTTGAAATAAAACATTTGGGAATTCAGGGCAGTACCATCTCTCAGCTGCTCTCAGAGTCAATGCATGCAGCCTGTACAGACACAACACTGCGTATCTGCTGAGCTGGAGCAGCAAACAGAGTATCTGTCTAGGGAATATCTGAGGAACTTTGCCTTCACTGCTGATGCTACAGGTCAGAGAAGCTGGACCGGTCTCTGGGAACAGCAGCTTGCACTGCACTGCACTGCACTGCACTGACTGCCAGCTCAGAACTGGAGCCCAGGGGGCAAGATCCTCAAAGCCATCCAGACCTGCAGACTGGAGCAAAGCTCCCAAACAACCGCAGGAAGAAATGGTACTACTGAGCCCACGTGTGATGAAGCTACTCCCAGTCCTTTTGCTGGCTATGAAAAAGAGTGTCCCACTAACAAGAAACCTGAATGTACATGAGCAGATCTTCCCACTGTGAAAATCCCCTCCTGCTAACTTCTGTCACCAGGGATGTCCCCAGACAGGGCAGGGAGGCTGTGCACCACAGCCCACAAGCACTGCCAGGTGTTCATCCTCACCCTCCTTAGACAAACAGGCTAAAATTTGTGATGGTCCAGGCCACATGAAGCCCAACTCCTGCCAATCCCTCTTTAGCAGCAGCCTATTTAAGCCCCACTTGACTGCAGGGACACTGCTGTCTCTTGTCCCTCTTGGAAAGATTTTCAGCCTTTGGTGCTTCCCTCCCCTTTCACACTATGAAAAAAAAAAAACTGATGAAACATACTGAAAAGCCCATCTGGCTGCCTGCAGGACAGGTAGCTCTTGGCAGATGTGTTGCCAGTGTCCACACTTTCTCATCCCTCTCCTGTCTGCTACTGCCTCTTGGATATTAGAAATCGCCTGGAGGAACGATTCCCCATTGCTCTGTGCTCCCTCCTCCGGTCTGTCACTGCCTAAGCCACTTGACAGGTGATTAGTCGGTCACTGAAGCCAGGGAAGCTGGACTGATGGAAATTAGTGTCTCCTTAAATAAACATACAGGCTGAATTAGAGAGGATTTCTCTCTGGGCAAGCAGACTATTTTGGGATCACACCACTAAGCTGCGTTACAGCTTTGTGGATAGACTGGCTCTGTGTGGGTTCCCTGCTGGCCCTTTTCACCACGGGCAGTCACCCCTTGTTCCTACTCTAAAGGAATGAGGCACTGCTTAGCCTGGAGCTGTGGCCAAGCTCCCACTGGCCTGTGGCCATGGTTTCTCCATGCCTCTTGGTGTTACATGTGATGACAGAGGCTCAGGGCTCTGTTCCTTTTGATGCACTCATTCAGGAATCTGCTGGGTTTCTCTGACAACTGGGCTGTATCTGCCTGGCATCGCTAATCCACACAGAGGTCCAGACTTCAGGGGACCACAAGACCCAGTCCCTGGATCAGGGCTTCAGCTGGAACACCAGCAGGGCAGATATCTTCTCCCCTGTATGATCACTGACTCAGTGCCTCTCTTCAAGGAAACACCATTTCCCTCTCCCCCTTATATAACATGAATAAGAAGAACCAAACAAATGTGACATCAAATCCTTGGAGTCCAAGATGGTTCTTTGGATACACACTTCGTTGTCCTGATGAAGACACTGCATTTTTTGGCTTAGAGAACTAATTTTGGGAGCTATAATCTGTGGTGGTCTGCCATCGCAGCTGGAGATATGTCTGCCCCCCACCACACCCTGCTCTGTCACAGGGATGTTCTTACACACAGGCTGTTGTGGGTGGACTTGGCTTGTTCCCAGCAGTGCTCAAAGGCAGCCAAGATGAGTCTATAGGACTTTGGGATTTACTGACCTTCCCAGAGCCAGATCAAAGCTCTCAGGACTGTGATGGGGATGTCCCTCAAGAGCAGATCTTCAAAAGCTTCTCAGTTATGAAAATTCATCGCCTGTAGGAGTTTCTGCTGGTCTGTTATCTGTGTCTCCAGGAACCGTTCAGTGTCATACAAAAGGGGTTGAGCTTAGCTTGAGTTTACACCCAGATGCCTCAGCAGAAGGTCCCCACAACTAGATCAAAAGTAGTGTGGAACCATCCCTGTCATCGGTGAACACCTCACTGTTTTCAAAATGGCCGTGAGGAGCTGTGCAAAAGTCATGTCACCCTCCAGTTCTTTGCTTAGTGATCACTTCAAACTAGATTTTACTGGGAGACAAATTCTGGTTATGCTTTATCCAAGCCCCTATACATTCCTGACTGTCCTTGCTCTGGTGAGGCAGCTTCTTCAATACTGTCCCTCAGAAAACCCATATAATAGAGTCAAGAAAAATCAAGTTCTACATGGTTTTTTTAGGTTTTTTTTCAGGCAGTTTGGCATTTAAAAAGTATGCTCTACAACTTGAAAGGTCACCTAGGTCCATAGTACTGCTGTGACACTTTGTTATGTATTTAGATAACTAATTAGGAACACGGGTACTACAGGGGAATTCTCTACTGGCCCCATGCACCTTAATTGTTTGTCCTTTGAAATACTTAAGGAAAAAAAGAGACAAGAGAGAAGATGGCACCTGAAAGAGTAAGAGTACAGGGTCGTACCCCCACCTGCCTATCCTGGTGATCAGCAATGCTGCAAATTTCAGCCTGTGCTAGCCCACAGCTTGCTGCAGGGACCGCAGGGCTCCTGCGAGGTGTCCACAGCAGGTCCGACACCCCAGCATCACATCGCTGTGGGAACTCACTATGGCCTCCTCCACAAAAGGGAGCTGTTCTGCCTTGGTTTCATGGTGCAGGGAAGAAGTGCAGCTTTGGAAAGAGCCCAAGGTGGGATTTCTAAAAGGTACTTTGTGGGAGAGTTTTTGAACCATGGGGAAAGGAAAAATAAAATCAAATCTTTTTCAAACAAACAAACACACACACATACAAAACCAAATCAAATCAAAACAAAGCATAAATAAAGAAAAATAGCTGAAATATCCTGCAGATCAAAAGGTTTCCATAGCATCTCACTCTCTTAGCTTCCTGAACACCAGGCCTGCCCCGTTCCTGTGCCTCTGTTCACAGGGCCTCAGTCCCCTCCGTCACTGCCCTGCTCCATTGGCCTCCCAATCCCTGGGCCTCAGCTTCTTACGCCTCCCACTTTCCTGGGCCTCCCACACTTCGTGCTTCCCACACCCTGGGCCTCTGCCCCGTCCCGCCATTTGCTGGGCCTCCCTCTCACTGGGCCTCTGCTCTCTCAGCCTCCCCTTCCATGGACCTCTGACTTTCTGAGCCTCACAACCCCCTGGTCTCCCGCTTTCCCACTCCATGGGCTTCCCACTCTCTGGATCTTGACTTTCCAGACTGTCTAGATCTCCTGTTCCCTGAGCCTCTCACCCACTCTGTCTCACTCTCGCTGGACCTCTGCTTCCCCAGGCACGGGGGAGGCAAGGATTGCCCTGCTCTGGCGCCAGCAGCCCTGCTCGAGCAGGGGCCTTTGCTTTTCATTAAACTGCCTTTGTCTTAACCCACAAGTTTCTTCTTATTTTCTTCCCCCCTGGCCCTGCGGAGAGGGCGGTACTGATAGAGCAGCTGGGTGAGCACCTGGCATCCAGCCAGGGTCAGACCATCCTAATCACCTTCAAAAATAAAAAAAAAACCTAAGCATGATCACTAAACATCACCCCCGGCACAAAGATCTTCTCCTCCTCAAAGCTAATGCACTGGACTTCACAGAAGCTGCGGGAGCAATGCTATTAGCAGGCAGCAGCAGGAGGTTTTGAAGTTGGATGTGAGCTGGGCATCCAGGCATAAAGCAGCATCCAGGCAACAAGCAGCAAGTCCTCTGAACTCACCCCGTGCCAGCTCACTCCCCGTTATTCTCATCCTGCTTGAACCCACTGAATTGGTTGCACCGTTTTCTGCATTGTTGGTTGTTCTCTCAGGAGAATTTCTCTGTCTGATGGAAGTATTTTGTTCCTTTCCAAATGACTGTGATATGTGGAAATAATCATCTGTGTCAAGTGGAAGAACTAAGCCAGGACTAAGGAATACAGGGAGGAAAAAAAAAAATCCAGGATCATCCACAGCTTGAAACTCTGACCTGCTTCTGCTCAGCTGTCTGCCTGTCATCCTGCTCCTAGTCTCCTTAGATAAACTTTGCTCTGATGCTGTCATACAGGCAAAAAAAAGTCTTTATTTCCTCTGCCAAAGAGGCCTTCTTGAAAAACGGTAGAAACCGGTTAGGAAAGCAGAGGGAAGGGGAGTAATCAGCACTATTTTTCAGACAGGGAAAATCAAGATGCAGAAGAAGGCGAGTGAGTTTCTAGAGGTCACAGTGGCTGTCAGTGGCAGAGAGGAAAAGGGACCATGGGACGTGTCTTTCCAAGACTGCAACCATATCTCTCAGCCTCTGGGAGACAATTTTAGAGCATTCCAGTGCTTCTCTGGTCCTGTTGCAAAGCATTTCCCTGACAGCAGGTCACTTGTCAGGGAGGGAGCATGAAAGATGCACCCACAGCAGCACTGAGAAGCTGGATGAGGCCAGGACAGGTGCCCTGTCTTGAGGTGTAGCCCATCCCTGGGGACAGGTTTCCCCTTGGACAGCACACATCCCTCCTTCTCCCTCTTCATTCCTGCCCTGTTGTTCACCTTTCCATCTTCCCTCTCCCTCTTCATCCCCAGATAATCTCATTACTTAAATTGATGTCAAGCTTCTGCTAAGCACTGTCACCTCTGTCCCTTGGCTGGGCTACAGGTCTACCCCCAGCATGGAGGTACTGAAAAGCACAATCATATCAACATGAGTGTTGCTGGAATTGTTTGGTTGTCTTTATCATTTGGTTTGGAAACTTCTCTCTGGGGACACTGAGAGATGGAAAAGATGATTGTCCCCACACAGGGGGATCCCAAAATCGTGAAAGAAACTCTCTGAAGGCAACTGATGAAATACAAATCTCTGCTTCTAGGACAAAACCCTTGAGGTTTAGGGGTCAGGTCTCCTAAGGCCAGGGTGGTTTGGTCTCAGGGGAAAAACCAGACTCATGATTACCACTAATTTCTACTGTGACAGGGGTCCTACTCCCAGGTCTCTGACTGTCAGCTCCTAATTCACAAGCTGCAGGCTTGCATGTCCACCACAGCCCCTCAACAGCTGGCTGCATATCCTCTGGCGAGTGCCAGTTTTCTGAGCAAACCTGGAAGAAAAGTGGCACTACATAAAAGGCAAAAATGTGCTACAGGGGGAGAATATTAAAATGAAATATTTAGAGCTGCCTCTTTCTGCTGTGTCTTCCCCCACACCATCAGCCTGGTCTTTTCTTGCTCTGCACTGCGGGTATGACGGACTCTGATTGATTGCCCTTTATTTCCATATTAAGCGAGGCAGTTGGGAAATGAACACCACCCTTTGTCATGAAGCCCCGTGTATAATTTTTATTAAAAGGTTGTTAACTTGGCCCTTTTTTTTTTTTTATATATAATTATTTTTCCTCATTCCAAAGTCTGTGGTTTGCATGCCATTAAGAGAACCATAGGAGAGAATTTTAAGAGTTATGAAATGTCAGATTATGTTAAATAGATTCTGGATGGTCTTAGTAGAAATTTAGCATGTTGACAAACCTGCTACACCAGCCCTTGTGCCCAATATTAAGTCAAAGTCCTGTTTGAATCTCCTCTGTGAATGCCACATGGAAACCCACCAGTCAAAGAATAGTCCCACCTGGTCTTCCCCAGTGAATACTCCAGTGCGCGGATAAGATGAGCTGCTCAGTGAACCAGAAAGCCACCTGCTGCAGTTACCCAGCTCACCTGACACTCCAGCACAGGCCATCTGTACCAGACCCTGCTCTACCAACCAGAGTTTCATTAGTCAAGCGTCTATCAGGATGCTGGGGCTGATGGGCTTTCTCTCCAGAGTACTAGGCAATTTTCCTCCCTGGAAAGAACTGCTTCTTGTGCTACCCCACAGCAGGTGGGTGTAGGACAGCACAGAGCTTGCATGACTGCTTTAACAGAAGGTCCTTCCATCACACACTCTCTGGCTAATTGGAAAGCTCAGTGAGGACTGAGGATAACAAATAGCCCCCCCCTTAAACACGCCTGAGTGCTTTCCTTCATCAAGGAAGGCCCAGCATTCAAATGAGCTGCATATTTACATCTGTCACGCTCGCCTCGAGAGCTGCCCTGCAGACACTTGGATGAGTACAACAAAAGGTCATCTGGTCCTGCTTCACAGGGAGCACCGCCAAAGGGCCTGAGACTCAGCACTGTCTCATGCATGAGCATCACGGAGAGCCTAGACATGCCTGTTCAGGGAGGAGGGGTAATACAGCCTTTCATCTCTTCTCCCATGGAGGAAACACCACCACCAACCTTAGAAATCCAGGTCAGGAACCTGTCAGGATTTCACTGCTCCCACATACCTGCCTTCTACACTGGGAGATGTTACCTACCAACAAGAGCAGCTGATGCTGGTGTGTGCTCCTGCCTCAGCCTCCCCAGCTCACAGCTGAGTGTATTTGCTTGCAAGACAACACCCAGCTGAGAGCTGCAAGTCTTACTTACCTGGAAGAGAGGGAGGTTTACTGAGCCCACCGACAGGCAAAGACACAAAGATGTGAGCCTTTCTTCCAAGATGAAGTGCTAGAAGTGTGGGGAAAAGGTTTACTTCACAAAGCTTCTGGAGATTTCTTTTTTCTTTTCTGTTCCAGCTGAAGACAAAAGATCAAAATCTCAATTTTCTGTGAATTAAAAATGAAACAAACCTAAATTAAAACCACCTGGCTTGGGCCAATTAAAATGCTTTGTTTTGGTCGCTTCTGAACATGCTGTTAATAATCAACTTAAATTGCAGAACAAGGGTGTTTCAAATTAGGATACTAAAAATCTTAGTTGTCAAAGTGGAACTTTTCAAGAATTGGAGGGCTGGTTTTTAACTGAGACATTTGTCAAAGGTGTTCTTTTTTTACTTGCAAAAGGTTTCAGCTTCAATAGATCCGCTCCACTTCTGACACAGATACAAGGAGAGAGAAAGGCACGGCTGCCCTCGCCATTTCAGTCACAGCCCAAACCTGGTGGGAAACCAAGGTCACACCCAAGGTCACTCACTAAATCACCATCACATCAAAGGTTTGAAACTATAGGGCCAGAGGATAGCTCACTGGCTTTTGCTGTTGCCTTTCATAGCACCAGGATTTCACTAATGGCTTAAAGTCTCCAGCCCATCTTTCATCTCCAGGCATTACGTGCAAACATTACCTTCTTAGGAGATTAATGGGACCATATTGCACAGGAACCGGTGGTTTCCACATCATTTGTGCTGCTGATCCAGGTGCCTTCTTCAGCATGCTTTATGACCACTCTACCTGGGCAGCTTGGACACGACTGGAGTGTTAAGCAACCACCTCTGCTCTGTGTGGCAGAAGAGAAACAACCTCAGCACTGTTTTTATTGCTAAGGCAGAACAGAAGACATTGCTGCTCTTCACAACAGCAGCTTGGAGGCCAAAGCACTGTTTCACCAAATGATGCTTTGACACCCGAGTTATTGCAAGTGGCTCCAGGCACGGTCAGATCCCTGAGCAAGCAGCAGACAAGTGTTCGCTTAGGAAGGGAGCTGGAGAAAGTCTCAAAGGCAGCAGTAGCAGAAGGAAACCTGTATCTGTGAGGTTTCCACAGACAGCAGTGACAAGAACACAGCACATAAGTAGTCCCCAGGGCTGCTACAACAAGCACACTTCCACCTGAAAGTCAGGAGAGAAAAAACAAAAGGTAAGATGCCTCTGTGGAGCCACCTCAGTTACGTCCCTATGCCAATATGGGGAAAACAGCCTCAAAAAGACTTGAATGAAGGCAGAAGGGGTCTAGTAAAAGAAGGTTTGTAGGATTCCCGGAGAGTATCTTGGCAAAATCCTGTAAAGTGGCATAAAATTCCAGAAAGTAAAGAATTTTCTATAAAGAAAAGAAGTATTCCTCCAAAGAATCCTAGAAAATTCCAAGAAAACATTTTCAAGCTTCCTGGTAAGCACTCTAGGACTTCCCTAGAAAGCAACACAAGAAATGGCTTGAAAGCAACACAGGACATTCCTGGGAAGAAAAGGGGAAAATTCAGGTAAACAATGTGGAAATTTCTAGGAAAAATCTTGAAAAGCCCTGGAAAGTATCATGAGAATTCCTAGAAATCATACTGAGATATTCCTTGGCAGAAACCTGAGAAATTCCTGGGAAGCATCCTGGGAAAATTCAAAAAAGATCCAGAGAAATTCCAGGAAAGGGAAGATTCCTGGGAAACATCCTTGGACATTGTTAGAAAGCAGAGGGGAGATTCCTGGGAAGAAAAAGCTGTGGGGAAATGCCTAGGAACCGACAGGGGAGTTTCTAGAAAGCAACAGGTGAAATTCCTGGAAAGCATCCGGGGGGGGGGGGGGGGCGGACACAATCCTAGAAGTCTAGAATCAAATTCCTGGAAAGCTACCCGAGAAATTCCCATAATGCAACATGGAGCTTCCTAGAAAGAACTCTGGGGGGATAGAGGGAAAGTGGAGGTAGAGAGGTTGTCTCTATCACTGAGAAGGATGTGTTCCTGGGGTCATGGGATAATTCAAGTTGAAAGGGAATTCAGGAGGTCTCTAAGCTCAACCTGCTGCCCTCCAGACCAGGCTGTTCGTCCACTCAGATCTTAAAATCCTCCAAGGACAGAGACTGCGCAGCTCTTCTGGGCACTGGTCCCACTAGCTTCACTGTCTTCATGGGGGAAAACCTATGCAATACAAGAAGGAGATATATATAATGAGCCTGAACCTCTCCTGTTCCAGAAGAGGTCCATTGCTGCTCATTCTCCCACTATGCTCTACTGCAAAGAGCTTGACTCCGACTTCTCCATAACTTCCTTGCAAAAGCCTCCTGTGCACATTCATAGCTGTCCCCACTGCCCACGCAACCTTCCTTTTCTCTCTGGCAGGCGATGGGCCCATCTGCCCAACTCCCTCAAGACCAGCTGTTTTTTTCCATGGCTTCTTCAGATGCTGTTTCTCAGCCCATTTCTGCTCAGAAGAAAGAAAAGATCACAGAGAAGTCGGTGGCATCACTTTTATGATGTTCCCCTCCCCAGCTGACCCATCTGAGCAGGGAAAACTCTTTGGGAGACACACTGGCAATTATCTCCAATAGTCCCTCACACATCTGATTGACTTCTCTTTGCTTTCATGCCTGACACTTCAAACATCACGGACGGCAAGGAAGGGGGAGGATTTGGCTGGTGGAATGAAACAAGGACTCCAAGAAATACAGCTGCCTCATCCAGAAAGCAGAGCAAGTCTCATTCCCCCTGCTGAGCTCAGCCTCCATGTTGTCACCTACACACCCAGGCTTAATGGCACAGAGAGTAATCATTTGTAGATAATTAATTGTGAGAGTGGCAGAGGCAGCACCCATGTCACTTGCTGAAAGCCAGCATGAGATATGACCTCAGAAGGTGAAATCCGTTCTTGGAGGCTCCTGTTAGGTGTGGAGAAGGACCTAACATATTCCAGGAAAATGGAGCTTATACCTCTGGCATTGACCCCGGGCAGATCCTTCAGCTGGTTTCTGCCTCAGTTTCTCCACCTGTATCTCTTATCCCACCCATGTTTCAATAGGGAATGACTCACACTACGTAGAAGGACAGTACTCAGCACAACAGCCCCTTGATTTCACCCAGCTACTCAAATAAAACAGGTCTGCTTCTGGTTGCTGGCAGGTAGCCATGGAACAGCCCACACCTGTGGGTCTAGCCAAAGCTCTTCTCCTCAGAGCCAGGTGGCTTCAACCATACTGCTATATGGGAGCAGGTTCTGGCCTGCCCATCCCCATAGCTATGCTCAGTCCCTGGCCAGAAGGGTCCATTGGCATGGACCAAAGCAGTGGTAGGGAGCATGTTAATGATAGAGCCAGACCAGTGTGGGACAGTGTCCTGGCTCTCTAAAGTACTACTGTAGACATGTCCACCTTGACCCTTCTGGGGCAACCTCTACCCTGTGGGGGTAAGAACAGACCAACATGACCCATTCCTTTCCATCCCTGCTGTTTAACTGTAGCTCAGGTTGCAGGTGTTCAACTTGGGCTTAGGAAGAACTGAGATGAAGGCACTTCCCAGGGAATTGGTTTCAGCATCCCTATGTTCAGACTCCTCCACACCACCTGCAGAGCTCATGGGGCATCTCTGTGGGGTGGTGGCTGCTCTCCGAGGGAATTCCCACCTCACAGGGTGCAGATTTCTGCCTGTGAGATGACAGCTGCTGCTAGGGCAGAGCCATGCACACCCACATGCTGGCTGAATAATGAAAACAAAACTGCCTCGCTCCCACTGGATGCTGTTTTATTGCCTGGCTTGTGGTTGCTGCCATGTGACTCACTTCCAGGAGAGCCCACCAGGCAGTTCTGTTGCAAAAAGGAGAAATGATTGCAGAGCCCAAGCTGATGTGCAGTTGGGAAAGCAGATCAATATACATTTGGCAGATCAATCACTGTCCTGGGCAAGGGAATTCTAGCTGGAAGAACTCTCCTGCTTCTGCTTGGTCATTAGTAGATCCCCCTATTCTAACTCAGGGCCTCCACCTAACAACAGTGCTCTACTTGATTAATGCTGATTAGCCCTGCTTTGCTTGGTACGTTGATTAAAAAGCAAGGTTCATTTCCCAGGTTTCCTTCCCAATCATATTCCCTAATTTCTTTTGGCACCTCCACAGCCTCTTAATTCTTCAGTCCTCCAAGAAGCTCATCAGACAAGGACAATGTTGAGGCACTGAATAAGAAAGGTCAGATGTGAATTATATCCAAAGGGAAGCTCTCTCCTGTGCTATGTTACTCTACATGCTAGATTGGCCTGTGACATAGTTGCCTTAAAATGTTCATGACAACTTCAAAGGCAGATAAAAACCCCACCATCACTCAAGATTTCCTGACATATCAGCCCTCTCAGCCACAACTGTGTGATTCCAGTACTATAGAGGACCCTACAGGAAAGCTGGGGAGGGACTCTTCGTGCGAGTGTCCAGCAATAAGACGAGGGGAAATGGTTTTAAACTGAGGGAAAATAGGTTTAGACTGGACCTTAGGAAAAAGTTCTTCAGTATGAGGGTGGTGAGACTCTGGACTAGATTGCCCAGAGGGGCTGTGGCTGCCCCATCCCTGGAGGTGTTCAAAGCCAGGTTGGATGAGGCCTTGAGCAACCTGGTCTAGTTGAGAGGCATCCCTGACCATGGCAGGGAGGGTGGATGAGGTGATCTCTAAGGTCCCTTCCAGCCATTGGAGCCATTCAGTGATTCCCACCAGCTGTAGAAGCAAAGGGATCTGTATTGCCTCTTCTCCAAATGATCATCTGAACTGCTGTAGGAATGGCTTTATTGGTTTAGACCAGTGGCCCACCCAGCCTTGTTCAGTGGCTGTAGCAGGTGCATAAAAATCAGCAAAAACAAGGCACATACAAAGTGGCCTTGGCCCCACTTTCCCAGCTTTGGAGATTTGTGGTTCAAGCACCTTTATCAGCTAGAAGCCATACCCAGCTCATGGGATTTAACACCCACCAACATCCTGAATCCCTCCCTGAACTCACGCCAACATCCACAACATCCTGTGGCAACAAAGTGGTCAACACAATTGCACCTCATGTAAAAAAGTACTTGCTTGTGTCTGTATCAAATCTACTGCTTGCTTGCTTTCAGGGACAGCAATCCACCCCTCCCAGCTCTGCCCTGTCCATGATGTGATAGGTCTTTGTCATTGCCACTTTAGGCCCCTCTTGTTCTAGCCAGAGAGCCCTACCTTCATACAGAAACAATTTTGCAGCTTCTTGGAAACTGTTTCAATAAAACAACCAGGGCTAAAGAGAACAAAGATCCTGTTACTGCCTCTGATTCACAATAAGAAAGTGGAAATTCAGAGTATCTTTAAAACACGACCAAGTAAATAACAATTTGGCATCAAGAGCAATGAGTTAATCTGACATCTGAATATTCACTGCTATTAAATAAGATGAAGACTTGCCTCCTTCAGCTCTTATGTAAATAGAACTCATCTGCGATGCAGATTTTATTAATTAACTGGCAAATCGAGAAAACCCCAACAGGCTGTAATTGAACTTCACGTTGATGATAGATGAGGAGACACTTACAGGCCGTCCGCTCTGTCTGCACAGTCACTGCTGGAGCTGCTGCCATCCCCACCCATCTTCACAGCAGAGACGCTGCCCCACCTTGAGCAGAATCCAGAAGGTCTGAGAGGCAGATGCCCGGAGCTGATGGGATACCTGGCACATTAGCCTCCTGAAGCACCCTCTGATGATGATATACCCTATAGAAACACACCCAAACCTAAGACGTAAGGCAAGGCACACACTGGTCAGATTTATCTGGGTTCCAGTGGCGACTCCCTGCTGGGCAACATGGACAGTGGTGACAGGGTGGCCCATGTGGGGAGAAGGCAGCCCTAAAGCCCTGCAGGAGCACTTGTCCTTCTCCAGCAAGGCGACGCACGGCACAGCCCAGCTGGAAGGAGATTGAGGCTTTATTGATGTAAGAGGAGAAGGGATGAACAAAACAACCCCCTGCATGGGTGCTTTGCAGTTCTTGGCGGGGAACTAATTTTGCTTTTATTTTGCTAGAGAAACAGTAAGGTGGCAGTGAGGCGCCCGCCCTCAGAGCTGCTGAAGCCTGAGTTCATCTCGGCACGGGAAGGGGAAGTGGCATTCGAAACACTGGGATGTGAGAAGAGTTTCATTATTGCTCTGGATGGCCCCTTCATTAGAGTAAAATAAGGTATTTAATGAAGGGGAAAGAAAAGAGGAGCTCCCTGCTGTGTCCAGAAAGGCGTTTCTTTTCAGCTTTGCTTCATTCCTCTTATTTACTGGAATGAGGAAGGCTGGACCTATCCAGCCCTGTAGCACCCAGTCCCTGAGTCTTACGAGGGGTGCTCCAAGGCCACCAAGATCTCCCTGCAGAGAGCAGCCCATGAGTGCAGACCCCACTGGGCTCCCCAGTGTTGGGTACCTCTCTGTGCTCACACTCAGGTGGTCAGAGGCTGGCCTTGTGTGTGGACATGGAGTACTGAGGTCTACCCCTCTCCAACAACACACACTGCAGGTGTTACACAGCCAGCAATTCGGTGCCACTCCCTTGCTCTCCAGGAGAAACTGAGGCATGGGAGATGTGTTACTGACAGTTGGCATCAACTCTGAAGACCATATTTGATTAAAGGGCAGAGGGAGCATTCCCCCCATGGCTTTCTCACAAAGTACCCCTGGATTGCCAGGGAAGGATTTGGTTTCTCATGACTGGCTTAACAAACCCAACATGGGATTCTCACGTGAAGCTAATTCCTCCCAGCTGGCACCAGTTATCTGCCAAGGTAGATTTGATCTCTCGGTTATGCCCCACAAAGTTTTTGGCATGGAAAGGCAGAATCTCTTTTCTTTCTCTTCCTCCTTTCCTAGTAATTGGGGTTTTTTTAGCAACATGTCAACAGACTTCAAGAGTGGAACCAGCTCACATTCCCTTTGCTGGGATGACTCTAGCTCTACTAGGAATTGAGATGAAAGGAAACTTCTTTCATCCCACCATAAGCAGGAAGAAGTGGAGCATGAACAGAGAGAAGACAAGCAGAGAAGCAAGCACTGACTTTATTCTGAGTCTCTGCACCTAAAGCTGTCCTTAATCACCTCTCATGACTCATAGCCATTTCTTTCACTGGGAGCTCCAGACAGGGTAATTTTGTTTCTGAGATTCACAGGCACATTGGCTGGAAGGGACCTCTGGATGTCTCCAGTTCAACCACTCGAGCTGGATGTCTCCAATTCAACCATTTGCTCCCAGAATTCACTCATGATCCCTTACGACCTGTCCTGTTCCCAAAGTGATTGGCTTTGAAAATGTCCTGAGGTGAGAGATCTTCCTGCAGTGGAGAACATGTTGAAGGAAGAGCGGTTTCAGTGGTTGCCTGCTCTCTTCACTGCTCTGTAAAACTCCCCACCCCACCTTCACTAAGCCAGCTGTACCAGAAGATGAACTCTGGGACCTGTGTGGGCCACAGTTCATGGAAGACAGCAGGAGGAGGAGATACATAGAATCTCAGGAGACTGAGTAAAACAAGGGGACAGCGGATGTTGCTTGCGGAAAGCAGTGAGGTTCAAGATAAGGTCAGGAGCTGGGGAGGGACTGTGTGTGTGAAGGGTGGATAACCACAGACTCAGACCATCAAACCCAGCCAGCATCTGACTTTAATAATTTTTTTCCTGCCTGATTCTCTACTGCAGCCAGAAGCTGGACTGAGGTTTGCCTGGAGACAGGACCTGAATCTGCTGTGAGACCTTTTGCCTGTTCTGTCTGCTTCACCCTGAGAGACAAGTGCCTTCATCCTGGGCCTTCATGCATTATTTACAAGACTGCGGAGACCACAGTCCCTTCTCAACCCCATCACTAAGACCTTCCAGAGACTTCAAAGCAAAGGAGCAAATTTCCTGTAAATTACATTTCCGGCAAGCATCTCTGCTAATTAAAGATTATGAAATGAATTTACCATTGCTTCAATTAAAATCCATTCACAGCTAATGCCGTCCTCTTTTCCAATGTTATTTATTTATTGAGGGTGGGGAAGGAAGGAACCGTGCTCGGAGTCTCCAGAAGTTCTCTGGATTTGGAACAGACTCGGCTCTGCCTCGTTACATGGAATAAGTCCCTGGAGAATGCAGGCTGATTGCAATCTAATTTATGGCATTCATCAACATATGAATTAACGCTGGGGTCTCCGATATGAGATCTCTCTATTTCCCCCTTCCTCCTCACACAGGATCAGCAGCTCAGCTCCACTGCCACGCTTCCTTCCCTCCCAGTACTAGTTCTTCCTTCAGCAAAGAGTCAGCCTTGGTTTTGATTAAGAAAACTTGTTTATTCTGAGCAAACCGGGCATCTCACCTGGCTTTCTGGGAATTAACGTCAATGGAAACCAAGGAGGATCTAGGCCCTGTTTTGAGTAAGTCCAGGATCTGGTGCTCAGCTGCTGTGTGCCTCAGCTTCCCTGTCTGTGCCACAGGGATGCTGTTCCCAGCTTTCCTCTGAAAGCCACAGGAAAAATAAAAATACACTTGTGCTTTGGAGCCCTGCAGGGAAGTTTGCAGAGGGCTTTTGTGTGCTTTACTATTGCTCCTCTGTATTGTTCTTGGCTTTGACATTGGACTGAGCTGAACAAAAGAATAATCAAGCAAAACCACTTGCATTTCAGGTGCATATTGGACACTTGTTAAAGAAAGCCTAAAACTGCAAAGTCTTCCGTAGCAGCCATTAACCCATACGGTGACTGGAAGCCCAGGAGCTGTTGACAAGGTTATAAATCATCAGCAGTGGTGGATGAAGGGCCACGTGTCTGCTCTCTGCCTAGAGGCTGGTGCAGGCAAAACACGACAGCAAAACAAATCTAAGGCCAGAAAGTCAGTGCACAGCACGCCTCGGGGCAGGGGAGGCAGATCTGGGAATAGGAGGTAGATATGCAGAAGAGCAGAGCTTATTCAGCTATTTAAAGGGGAATCTTTGGCTTCGTTGACATGAGGAGGCAATAGTTGTATAGGGTAATGTATATGGTGCAATATATGGGTAATGTATATGGTGCAGGTATAGTCTAGGACAGGAACTATAGGCCTACGATCCCTGACTGCTAGGGTCAGGCTTCCTTTCCTTGGAGATAACTCCACAGTCAGAACTGGTTTTGAGATAGAAATCTCAGAGTCTGTGCTCTCTCACTGGTCAGATCCCATAGTCACCTTCAGAAGGTGAGAAAAGGTCCATGTGCAATTTCACTGAAGCTCAACACCACCATGAACAGGGGCTGCTGCCCCATCTCTCACCTGTTGTCCAAATGTGCATGGACTTAGTGGATCTGCCTTAGTTTTGTCTCTTCTGCCTGATAAAAGAAGTAAAGCAATGTAAGGTCATTTTCCCAGTAATCTGTATATTGCGTTGTCCATCAAAAACATCAAAGAATGCTCCAGAGAGGAAGGAAATAAGAAGCTCGCTGTGCTTGATGGGACAGAGCAAGACATGGACTGTGGTGAAGAGGACTCAAGTTGCTTTCACGAGGAAAAGCTACAGCCTGACACCAAAGGACAAGAACTGACTGCATAGCTCCTCACTGCTGAGAGACCTCCTTCATCTGTGGAACAGCAGGTTCAGCCAGAGGAACATGCAATGCAATCAACAATGTGGAAGCCAAGAGCTTTGGTGAACTGCAGACCATTTGATGTGACATCAGTGGACATTTAATACCTTCAGAGTAGTAAAGTGCAGGAATCAAAGGTATCTCTGTGTGGTTAACAGCCTACGCAACAAAATCATGCCCTGCTCATTACGAGTGTTGCCTTTAGTCTTATTTAGGCCTTCCCCTGACATTTCGACTCCTAGAACATTTCCCTGGCTAAAATTCTCTTTGGTACCATCAGGCAGGCAGGTTGGAAAATACAACATGCAGCACTTTCATTACAAGATAAAAAGATGGAAGGGATGCAATCACACCTCTGGTTGCAGGTGAGTTAAAAGTGGTTTCCATACTTGTTAAATACATCATTTTGACTTTTGCTGGTTCTGCTCCTGAGTTTATCCTGTCCCAAAGTAATCAAGCGGTTTGCTGCCACTGCCAATCACAACTATCTGCTGCTGACAAGAGAAGCGTTGCCGTTGGAGTTGGAGCACCACAGGGTGCTTGAGGCAATGTCCCTGCTGAGACACAGCAAGGCTCAGTCCAGGCTGGAGCTTCTTCATGCTCCTGTCACTCAGTTCAGGGCTCTTGCAGTTCACAAGGAGTTGGCTGATCTTGCCTGACCTGAATAGAGAAACGAGGTGCTATAGTCCAGTTTCAACCTTCAGTCCAGAAGGGCTGTGCCCACATCTTTCCACTACTCCAGCACCCACGTACCTACAGCAGCTGGATGCTCTCATGTGTGACCCACCATCTGCACACGTTTCTTTGGAGCACAGGAGAGGGAGTGTTACCCACTCCCATTCCAGGCACTGCATCTGCTGGTGCCCAGTAGAAGACAAACACAAGCTAACGTCACAGTCCCCCCTCTGTCATCATCTCCTTCAACATCATCATGCCTGGTGTGGCCGGGATGGCCGGGACACGGTCCCAGGGGTTGGTTTCCCACCTGTGAGTACAGGCACAGTCTGCAGACACAGTTAAAACCCAAGCAGGCAGCAGCGTATGGCTCGGGTGTGCGGTGCTGAACGAGCACCTGGGAAATAGCAGGTGAGGGTTATGAGAGGTGGTGGGGAAAGGGCACGGCTGGAGCACAGCCTGCAATGCAGAACCGAACGCTGCATCACCTCTCGGATGCAGTGGCAGATTAATCAGGAGTCACGGAGTGTATTTGTAACCTGCCTGGCAACCCAGCTGCATTTCCTACGTTCAACTCTACTCAGCTCTTCTTCCACACCTGAATTACCAGCATGACTTTACAAGTCCCATGTTTGAAGTAGGGGCTGCTCTAGGAGGAGAAAACACTGGAGTGAAGATTTTATGAGGGACAGACAGCAGAGCTCCACACTCCTACGCGTGTGTCTGTAGGGGAATGGGAACTAGAGTCTGGGGAGGTCTCTGTAGCTCTGTCTGTGATGAGGGAAGCACGGCAGGGAAGTAGGTAAGTTTTCCTATTTGACTTGCTCAATTCCTTCATCTGCACCTTTACCTCTACCACTGTTGGCATTTAAAGGCTCCTCCTGGAGCCCAGGCATTAGCAGGTGGATGGACTTCTCAGTCCTGCCCTTTCAAACTCTCTGAAGGCTCAGACAGGGTTTGCACCTATGAAGTTCCTCCTGCATTTCGCATGAAAGAAACAGCTGGTGACTTTTTTAATTTAGCTCAACATATCCAGCTTAGATGGAGGCAAAGACATAAAATGTAAAGACTGCCAACTTCTCCTTCCAGATCCCTTTGAGAGGCTCTGGGAGGTGTTGGATGCCAACAGCCTGGCTCACCTTCTCACTCTATTTCAGGATAGTGAAGCTGTGAGTGGAAGGGGATGTGGAAGAAAACAGCACTTTTCCACCTATTGGGATGAAGCCTTCCTGTTCTGCTCTGCCCACATGTATCAGATTTACCCACAGATAACCCCTGCGAAGAATTTTCAGCTATTTTTACCTGTTTCATGGCCAAACAGCACTTTCTAGAGATGCAAACAGAACATGTAATTCACTCTTCCCACCTTCACCTCCACTGCAGTTAGTCCTGTTGGCCTGGGTTTGTTTGCCTGGGAAATGTTCCCCTTTCTTTCACAAAGCAAGCTTTTCATGCTGGGTTGGTTTTTTTTTTTTTTGGGGGGGGTGCCTTCAGCCTCTCAAATCCTCTGAATAAGCCAAGTTGTCCCTGAGCACACAGAGTTAAAACCTCACTTTGTTTACCAGAGGCAGCAGAGAGGGAAGAGTCTTCCTAGGCATTGCACTTAATATGGCACATTCATGATGTTATTTATTATTATTATAATCTGACTGTCTTCAGCTTTGGGAACATGAATAATACAGCATCAAAAAAGCCATATCTTTTTAAAAAGGTGTTTTTATATATAGCTAGATAAAGATAGCCCTCTCTGATTCATCTGCCAAAACCTGCTGCTGTTCCTTGTTTGTTTGTGGCTTTTTTCAAGCAGAAATTGCTGGGCAAGAGGAATGCCAAGAATGGATATCCAGGCTAAGCCTTTATTTCACATCTTCTTGTCATGCAGGAAGGTTGCTGATAAAACTTTGGAACAGGTCTGGAATATGGTTGGAAAAAAAGTTGCTGCTCCAGGATGTAGGGCAGCAGCTGGGCACAGACAGGCAGGGAGACAGGGAAGAGCATCCGACCATCCAGGGGTGAGTGAAGGTCAGCACGCCTCATCCATGGGAAAGCTGCAGAGACTGGGACACGAGCTGTGCAGCCTCCACAAGCCAGGCACTGGATATCAATGTGGATGTCGCCTTGCAGAGCTAAAATCTGAATGGTTTGAAGAAGTCCTGTGAAGACCATTTTAACTTGTGCCATATAAGGGCATAAATCTTTGTGCTTCTTATTTTACTGAAGAGGTTTGGTGGCATCTTTGGTGGGGATTAGGGTACAGTGTCAGCAGCCAGTGCAGAAAAGAGACAGACAAAAACCCTAAGACTGAAGAATGACCCTTGGGCAGATGAATGAATGTCTTGCTCAAAAGTACATATGGACATGGACATGCTGGAGCTTCACCTCCTGATTATATTCTCGGGCTACTTCTGGCTAGCTTTCAGCCAGGGCAAGAAACAAAGCCTTCCTATGCCATGACACACTTCACACCAATGAGTTCCTACACTCCTACAGCTCAGTTTGCACCATATATTGCCACAACCCTAGCCTGTTGCCTTCACATCCATTATGTGTCACAAAGGAGGCCATGTAGCCAGCAGTGGAGCTGGGAGCAAGGTCAGATCTCCAGCCATGGCATAGCAGCTGGGCTGTAGGACAACCTCAGGCTTCACCTTCTGTAGAAACCCTGGGATGTGTTCCCATTCACAGACAAGAAACCAGACTGCTCAGGGCATCACTTGCAATGTATCAGAGCAGTTTTTCAGCTCTGCATGGACACCAGCATTATCAAAGCCATGTCCCAGTAGTTAGTCTGATCCTGACTGTACGGAAATAAACCAGCAGTGCTTTGACTGTAGCTACGTAGAGAGTAAGCCATAAAATAAAAATACTAAGGAAAAAGCTGAAACAAACACTCAACGTCCATCATGATGGACAAGACTTTTCTTGACCTACTAAAAAAATATTTGTTCTTGTTCCCAGGGGTCAAAGCACCCTTCTTCTGCATGAGCTATGGCATTGGATATGTGTATATCCCTAAATTTAATTTGTCCAATTGAATTAGGACAAGCAGCTAATTCTGAAATTCATTTTGCTCCCATAATCAACCCCTCTGCCAAATGGCATTTGGGTAGAATTGTGGAGATTGTGATTTTTATTTAAAATGATTTATTGAAATCATTAGCAATGTTCCCTAAGTGGAATCCATGGCAATCCTTTTAATCTTCCCCCCCATCACAGCAATGCAAACATTTGTTTTTTAGTAACAGAGAGTTTGAAATATAAGGTTATTAAAATCCACACTTATATTTCTCGGTGCTCTCTCCCTCTGTAATGGGATGGAACCAGTAATCGTGGAAATAAAGCCTCCCTTTCAGGCGAGAGAAGCAGAGAGTGTATAATGAACAATTAAGCATTTATTTAGTCACTTTGAACTGATATGGGTGTTAATGAAAATGAAAGAGGCCAACTTTACTTTCATTGCAGGGAAATGCAAAAGGTGGAGGGTTGATTTGGGGTTTTTTATTATTCTAGGCCCCTTTAATGAATTCAGCACATGCAGGGGACATCAGAGCTCCCCCAAGTGCTTTTCCAGCCTCTCCCAAGTGCTCAGTGGAGGTCTAGCAAGCTGAGGAGGGCTGACCTCTGTCCCTCTGGAGCGAGGTCTGGGCTGCTGTTGCCAGCTGGCTCCAGGCAAGCAGAGAGCCACCAGCTGATGATCTGCTTCATCCTCTGACATGCTGGTTCCCAGCCATGCATTTCCCAGACAGCTGGGTGTGGGGCATGGGAGACGGAGCTGTGCCAGCTGTGCCGCAAGACCCTGGACATGGGGACCAGGACAGGGATGACCAGTCAAACCACCGGGCAGCCCAGGCAGGCTCTGTGAGCAGGCGTCCGTGGGTCCCAGCTTCCAAGGGTGCCCAAAGGCAGCTAACCCCTGACAGCCCCAGCTGAGTGTACGGGCTCAGAGACAGCCGAGCACCGCAGCTCCTTTGGCTGGCACGTGCAAAGCAGTGGGGAGGGGAAGGTGTCAGCCAAGTCTCAGTACGTTCTCCCTTTGTTTTGAAAGGAGAAAATAACAGTTGGCTGATGGTACGGCAGGAAGGAAAGTGCTGTTGTCACCCTGGTTTCATAGGTGGGGAAACAGTCTCCCACCTGCACCCCTGTTCAGACACTCATTCAGCTGTTTCTCACTACCTGTGAATTCCTCTGTTTGGGGTGTTTTGACCCATATTACACAGGGCAGAAACCCTGGCCCAGCTGCCCAGGGACTCTAACCCAGCACTTGAATGTGCTGAGAACCTCAAGACCTCCAAAGTCACAGCATCCCCTTTTGCCCTCAGTTCCTCTGAGTAATCTTCCCAAGCACACACACCTTTGTAAAGATTTTGCCCCAAACCACTCAGCTCCATCCCCTCCTGGGAATAAAGGTGTACAGTGTGGTGGGAGCCCACCTGCAATGGTCACACCCAGAGCCAGCCACAGGGATGGCTCAGCCTGGACCATTCACTCTCCCTTTCCCTCTGGTTGATGCACTGGTGCCATGGCAACTGCTAACACCAAACAGCTGCAGTGAAAATATAGCTTCAGAGCAGCTTCAGTCCCCAAGGACCAGTGGGCATGTCCTGAGGGTTGTCCTCTCCTCCTTAGGGACTCCACCAAAGGATGTACCTCTGGAGCTGGACAAAGCCAGACTGCACTGTGGTACCCCTGCATAGGGACCAAAACTCAACTTTCCTTGAAAAAACTCTTATAAAAATATGATCTTGCCATATTTTTCATCTGGTGTGGCAAGACTCAGAGTCTGGGAGAGAAGCTGTTTACCTGCTGTTTATCTCCTGACTCCTGACCTGGCCCTCAAAGCATCCCCACAGCTTCATGCTTTGGAGTCAGAGGAGCAGCTCCAACGCCAGGCAACATGAGTCTGGGACAAGGAGGACATCAGGACACGTTCCCATTGCAGGACATGCCTCCATGCAGCCACCCAGATGTGTTTCTGTAACCAGTCACAGCTCTGTCACTTGTGAGAAGAAATTTTAGGCTGCTGTAAAATGGTCCTGAGGAACAGAAGTCGCTGTCACCTGGTCCATGAACACTCCAAGCTGGGGGGGGGGAGGAGAGGCGGGGCACAAAGGCTTTTTCCTCCACATTTTCTTTGCTCCTGGACTGTACAATCTGTCCTTCACCTACCTGAGTCCTGGTGGTTTTGTTGTAAGGGAGAGATGTTGCCGTATTATTCTATACACTTCCAACCCCCAGGCAGCTGGCAGGATTGCTGCTGGCTGGTAACACACACACGCACACACGCAGAAGTTAATCTTTTGCTATTAATTCTCAGAAGCTCCATTTGGCTGCATTCAGGCCTAATGTGGTGATGTCTTTGCCCTCATGACAGCTATTTCTTACATGGGGAAGCTGCAACAACAACAACAAAAAAGTAGATGTGCAAAAAGGAGCTGTGATTTATTTTCACCTCCAAATATAGAAAGACAATTTCCCCCTCTCTAAGATTTTCTCTTCCTCCTCTTTAAATAAGTCCCAATCCCTTCAAACGAAGCCAGCACCCCAATGAAATCCCCTTGCCAAGGCGAACGAGATGTGCTTGTAGGGAACCCGGACCAGTTTCGAGCCATCAAGGTGACCAGGGACAGGCTGGCTCTTACCAATTTACCCAGACAGCTAAGCAGGGAGGGGAGACGGCGAAGGAGCTCAACCCCAAATCCTCCGGGCTGTCTGCAAATCGGGCATCCCGCTGATGCCAAAACTTCGCCGGGCGGAGGCCGGGGGTGGGGAGCCGGGCTGCGGGAAGCCTCTCTCCCCTGGGATGCCGGCGGAGGGATTGCTGCTGCCCGCCCGCCTCCCGGCAGCGCCCGCGATGTGATTTCTGTCTGCCGGCGGCGCAGCTCGCAGACAAAGGCTGTGCTCCCCGCTCACGGGCGGGCCGGAGCCGGGGGGTCACCCCCGAGGGGACACCAGACCCGTCCTCGGAGCTGCCCGAGCTCCCGGGCTACCCGCTGGGACACGCCGGCCGTGCCCGCCGCACACGCGTGTACCCGCACACGCTCCGGCTGCTCCCCACCGTCACCTCCGCCTCTCCGGGAACAGCCAGCGGGCGGATCACGGCACGGCTTTTGGCACCGAAAGGATTAACTCCCCGGGGAGCAGCGGCGCGGGGGCTGAGCCTACGCTCCGGCCACGCATCCCCTGCCGCCTTCCCAGCCGGGAGTTGTGGAGCCGACCTCCCGCCGGCTCATCCCCCGGGCTGCCGGCAGCCGGGGAGGCTGGGAAGAGCCAGCTGGGCTGTAGGGTGAAGGGCCAGGAGGGGAAGAGGACGGGGAGGAGTGTGCACACACACCCGCACGCATGCCCGCACCCCCCGCAGATGACGGGCAGCGGCACCGGGTCGGCTGCCGATTGCGGGGAGGTCCGGAGGGAGCCGAGAGCTGAATAAACCAAACCGGAGCATCAAGGCGAACAGATCGGTTCTCTTGCAAAAGTCCTTAAGGTAAAACCCGAGAGCGGCCGCTCCTCCTCCTCAGCTGCCCTTTGGAGACCGGGCGTTGGGGTGGCTGCTGTCGTGGTCGTCGTCCCTGACTATGATTTTGTTTTTCAAGGAATCGATCGGGAGATGCTGGCAAAAGAAGTTGCTGAAAGGCAGGCTGGCGTGGCCGGGAGCTGCGTGCCGCCGGCTCTGTTGCACACCGGGAGCAGCTGAACTTTGTGGGTTTTGAACATACATTTCTCCTCCGCGGACACTCCGGGCAGCGTGACGGGGAGAGTCCCGGCACCGCGCACCTTGCGCCTGCTGTGACCCACCCGAGTCCAGGGGACAGCAAAGCGGGGGGGTGGGGGGGATTTCTGTCTCTCCAAGGACCATCATGGGTGGAAAGAAGCTGGAGAAAGGCAATTTATCTTTCTTTTCCAGATGACTGAAAATACCAACAGGATCCGGTCTCTCCAGCTTTCATCAGTGAGTAGCAGCAGGGAGACATGGCTGAGGAACAAAAATGATATCGGTCAAAATCATTCCAGAACCCACTTTTTCCCAAGGAACTTGATGCCCACAGAGGTTTGCTGCGGGCACTTCAAGGAGTGAGGATCGACAAACTACAGATGCATCCCTGCCAGATCATGTAAGAATTTGCAAATGAGAAACCTGCCCCAGCAAGACCTTCTCTGTCCAGTTTGCGGTACATGGTTTGGTGTAAGCACAGCAATTCTTGCCTCTTTCTCTCCCTTTTGAATCTCTTGGGCTTGGAGATCTCTTTCCTCATTGCAATTATGATTATTTGCAACATCAGTGCCATCAAAGATTGGAGCACTTTCCTCTCCCAGATCCTCCCCAGCGTTAACAAGACTCTGAACTTAGTACAGCAAGTGGAAGCCACCACCAGCTCGGTGGTGAGTGTCCTTCAGGACCCTGAGCAGGACAACTACCTGACCAACAGCCAGTCCATGAACTCCAGCAACTTCACAGCTGGCCTGGACCACTTGTTCCAGTACTCATACTCAGACAATGACCAGCTTTACAAGGAGTACAAACCTCCTCCTCGAGACGCCATTCCTCTGCCCAAGGCTGTCCTCTACCTTCTCATGGCAGCCCTGGTGGTGGTGGCAGTGGCGTACGCCATCGTCGGGCATCTCATCAAGGACCTCATTCATGACTTTATAGGTGAGTGCGGGCATCACGCGTTGTGTGCGTGTGGTCAAAAAGAGCCTGGTGCAAAGCCTGGGGATGATGGCTGGTGTCTCTCACTTGACTTGGGAGGGTTTTAGACCAAGCCTTGATCCTCTGACACTTACAAGAGTGTGAGTTTATCTGATGTGCTGGGTTCTCTAAACTGAGATGTATGTTGATCAGCTTCCCAGAGAAAATCCTTGGATTTAACCCCCTTCCTAAAGTAATGAGGATTGTGCGTGTGCGTGTGTGTGTGTGTATAAATGTGTCTGTGCCTAAGTCTGTGCTGCCAGATGATGGTAAAATCCACTGGCTGGTTTCAACTGAGATTGGATTAGAGATCTCCAAAATGAAAAGTTTCATGGCAACAGATACCTGAGCACAGGATGACAACCCGATAGTGCATCGAGAAAGAAAAGCTGCCATATGAGCTTAACCTCTTATCAGACACCAGTGAATCCACAGACTCCTAGGAAACACAGCTCAGCAGTCTGGCTCCCTTGTAGAGTGCCTAGCACAGCCATCACAGCCTCTGCAACAGATCTATAGAGTGATAGCCCAAAGAGTGTGCATTTTTACGAGGTTTGGCTTCCCGGCTCTTTCATTTCATCTTGTTGCTGATGAACGAGGTCCCTCGTCATCGGGGACAAGAGCACAACCATTCTGCTGGCTGCAGCCACCATGGGCAGGCAGAGGTGCAGGCAGAGGTGTTTGGCTGCTCAAGGCGAGCCCTCGGTGACGCTCTTGCTGTTTGCCCCACTATTTGTAAGGCTGATTGTGTCAGGGAACGCAAATGTGCCCAGTTCTCTTCTGAATCCCTGGTACTTTTGGCCCCCACACCCCAACAGCCAGCTCGCCATGATCTTTTGGGGGACAGGGCCCTGCTGCAGGGATCTGGTGGCAGTTTTCCAGCTTGGACGGGGGGCCAGGAGGGATCCAGAGGGGGATTTAAGCTCTTGGCTCCTGCAGATGCGCATGTCCCCCTGAAAGCTCTGGGGAGCAATATCCTCTGCGGAGTAGCGGGGCCGAAATCCCTTTGCACACCTCATGCTCTGAGCCTGCCCCCCAGCCAGCATGAAGCCCTGCAGACTCTTTCTCTGCAGTGGAAGGGAGATCACACTCATCTGGGGCAAGATTCACGTGTTCATTCATGATTCCTCATTATTTCCCTTCTCCTGGGATGCAGGAGAAACACAACAGCCAAAACTCCGAGCGCTGCCTGCAGGGCGGGCAGCACCCATGCCTTGCTGATGGGAGGGCAAGCCCAGTCAGTCCCTTGGGCAGAGGGTCACAACCAGGCAAGGGACTGCAGATCCGGGACACAGACATATGGGGAGGAGGCATTTGGGACAAGAAAGGTCGAACCTCCTGGCAGGCAGCAGTGCTCGGGGTCTTGCACGAAGCTCAGCCAGGAAAATGGCAGGGAGCTGCTGCTGAGAAGTCTTTCTTCATCCCAGCTGGAAGGGAACGGATACTGTCTTAAAGTGTTAAATATAACACTTAATCAGCAGCTTGCTGGGGCTGTAACATCTCCAGTCTCTGCTGCTCATCTGATTTAGCTTTACCTTCCCAAAAAAGGCAGGCAGCAGGGACAGCACCTAAATATACACATGCTCCTGCCCTGAGATGCTCAAAGGACCAGGTCAGAGCAGGATAGAACCACCCCCAAGGTGGGAGCTTGTCCAGTCCCAGCATTCCCCTTAGAGAAGACACCACTGCCCCAATTGCTGGGGTCCCTGATGCAGGACAGCATGGATGTGTGTGCTCAAAACCACCCCCCGGGTGAGTGTACTTCAGAGCAGGGCCAAAATCCACATAAATGTCGTGCCCCCCCAGGCACGAGAGAGGCTGAAGCCACGGGTAGAGACCCTGTGCCCTTGCCATGCTATTTCCAGCTCGGCACCAATGCTCCCTGGTGACCTTGGACACCTTTGCTTTAGCCCCTGCGTGGGACGAGGTCAGCAGGATGTCCTTTCCCTCCCAAAGCCCCTTGCAAAGGGACTTCCACAGCCTTTCACAGCACCTCAGCCACCCCACGGCTGGACAGGCGCAGGGGCAGCCCTGGGTTCTGCCCGCTTTCTGCCACTTCCGAAGAAGCCCTTTTCCAGCTGAACACCTTTGCTGAGGGCAGAGCTTCCTCCCTGCCCTGTGAGGGTGGAAGGGACATCTCTCCAAGATAGGATCAGAAATCCAAAGGTGAGCTTCTGCCCCATCCAGACAGAGAGAAGTCATTTCCCCAACTCCAGCAGCACCCTTCAGTGCCAAAGGCTGCCTCCAGCTCACTCTGTTTAGCACTCCGGGCCCATCTTCACACCATTTATACACTTAAAATGAGCCAGCCCTCGGAGGAGAGCGGACGAGACCATGTTTGTTAACACTGCCAAGCAGCAGCCTTTAAAGACAAGGTTTCATTTGAATGAGTTTGCATAAAACGACTTCAGGGACAAGACAGAGGGACCAAGGGATAGTAAATAAGAAGCTGGTCTATTAGCTGCTTTAACACAATGCCTGGATTTATGTACTCAGCAGCAGCTCCGAACTCCATTATTAACGTTTCTATGCTAATCATATTTAGAAGGATTCAGAGAGAGATGGAAATAAGATGCCAAAGGGCTGGAGCCTGTTTTGGGGAGATTAAAGTGTGAATAGTTAATCGCTATTTTAAACAGTGACTTGAAGACATCAAGGATGATTTGGACTCCTCAATAACAGCTTGTAGGACACGGCTGAGGGAGTCAAAGCATCACCCAGCCCTGTGCATTCATGGGGACGGGGAGAAGCAGGAGCTGGGCTCGGCTCGGGGTAGTAAAAGGGCTCTCGGGATGCTGCCAAGCTCTTTCCCTGCAAAATCTGACCAGAAATTCAAAACACCAACACCTCTCTCGTGGCCGCTGCTTAAAAATTCAATTAGAGCTTGTCCAGGCACCCCCGGGGTGAGACGAACGCGGCTGCGATGCCCAGCTGGGTGGGGAGGAGTGGAAAACAGGAGGCTGTATCAGAAGAGAGGGAAAGATGTGTTGTCGGAGAAGAGGAAGGCAGTTTCCCTTCAGCCAGGGTGGGGATTCTGTCAGTCCTCAAACCCCAGAGCACCTGAATATGGATAAGAGAGCTCTGAAAAAGCCCTTCTTCAGCTCTTCCTGGAGGCACCTGGCCAAGGAGAGCCCCAAACACCTTCATTTCTCTCCAGTCCCTCCCCACTTGCTCTGAACTGACAGAGTCTCACATTTGCCCCTTCCCCAAACCTCATTATACATCTCTGCCCGGGGATGGATGTGAGCCCCCCGAGGCGGGAGGAAGGCTCCTGAGTGAGCGCAGCTCAGACCCGGCTACCAGTTAAGACAAATTGGGTCGAAGCATGTGGAAAGCGGCTTAACTGGAGAGCACTGGAGAGCTGCCAGAGACGGCGCTGCGGCGAAGTGCCGGCAGGGCAGATGACAAGCCTGTCGCCAACCTAGCAAGCGCCTAATTACTGCAATCCTTGGGAGTCAGCCCGCCCTCCCTCCTCCGTCCCCAGCAGTTCATGGAATATTGCCCTTAACACAAAAATATAGGAGGAAAAAAAAAAAAAAAGAAAAAAAAAAGTTTGACTGGAAACAAAGGTGTTGCTATGGAGACTGCGGCGCGTGTGGTCCCCAGGAAAGCAGCTCGCTGCCTGCACGGGAACCACACCGAAGGGTCTGTTGGTTTGTGTTGGGAGTTGATGATCTGTGGGGGAGACCTTTGTTGGTATCACCCAGTTCAGCCGAGGGTCTCCTCTGCGTTGCTGATCTCCAGTGGAGACCCCGAGGAAACTTTTCCTGCCTGGCTGGGGTCAGGCAGGGCAGGCTCGCCGACATCGGCGGGACTCTGCTGGCTGATGGCTTTGGGACTACTCAAAACCCTAAGCAGTTCTTGGAGCAGGGTCTTTTCTTTGCCCTTTTGACCCACCAGCTGTATTTTTATTTTTCAGCCTTATCTCCACACGCCACATTTCAGGCTTCTTTAGAAAATGTGCATGAACGTAGCGTTGCTGAAAATAGCTGCTGGGTGATCCTGCAGGGACTCAGGATCAGCTTTTAATTGCTCCCATGCAGAACCACAGGGCTCTTAGGATAATTCAGCCTTTGGCAGGGATTGCAGATAGCATCTCAGGCCCATCACAGCTGACTTACAGCTTGTTTTGGGGCTGTTTTGATGATGATTCATTTGCCTCCCAAAGTTATGGGAAAAGAAGAGAACGGAAAAGGGAGAAAGTTCCCTTCTGTCTCCCCACCTTGGTGCTTACCCACCTCCAACACTAATGCCCCCTGCCTCAGTTTCCCTTTTGGTGCATGGGGGTGCACTAGGGTTTCCTTAGCCCCTCTCACCAGCTTAACTCCCACTCACAGCTACTGTAATAGCAGGCAGATGCCCAGTCCCTGCATCTGCCCTGGCATCGCTGTGGCTGTGGGATGGACAAGTGACCACCGTGGTCCGGCCCTGAGAAAAGCAGGCAGAGGTGGCCCCACTCTTGGACAGCTGTTTTCTCCACCAAACCTTTGAAGCACAAAGCCCGAGCAGTGAGATGGCTCCCAGCACACGCTGACGGGGATCGACCAAGGCTGGGCTCAGGGATGCAGCATCTCCATTCTGTGGTCTAGTGATGGGCCATGTCAGGTCCCTGGGTCGAGGACCAAGCCTTTCTACCCCTCTGCAAGTGCTGGTCTTCCTTGTGCTGAGACAAAGCACAGCTCCCCACCTTCTGACCATCTTTGCTCTGCCTCCATGGCAAATGTCTAAGGCTGGAAGATGTGGAGAGCAGCTAACCACCCCCAAGGGCATCCCAGCCTCCGATGCACCACACCTGAGCCATCACCTCTCCAAGACCCACTCTCTGGAGTGGCAGCACTGACCGGCTGACAGGACTGGGTTCAAATGCAAGCTTGGTTCAGGGTTATAGTGGTGCAAAGAAGCTATTTTTAAGACAATATTGTAATTATTTGGATGCTTTTTCTGTGTCATGCCCTTTCCCCAGCAGACCCTTCATGCTGGTGACACCTGTCCATTGGCAAAGCAGTGTGCTCATGCTGCTCAGAGTGCAGGACAGTTTTGACTTGGCTGGGATGACCTAATCTAAGAAATTCCTGCAAAACAGGGAAGGAAGAACAGACTCCAACAGCAAATTAATTTAGAAAGATGTGAATCTGGCAGGAAATTGGGACTCCTTCTAACAAAATATTATTGCCAGAGGTAGGCAGAAATTTTCCAGGAGAACAAACCTAGGAGATATCTGCTGATTTTGCTTGTGAATAAGCAGAGTGTGTCCTGCAAATGAAACAGATACAATGTCCAGCTGTGGCTGCTGTATCGTGTCCAACACAGGAGGGATACCCTTGAACTTGTGTCTGTCGGGAGTGCTTTGGCCAGAGCTGGTCCTGCCTCGCTGCAGAGCCCAAGGTGATTGCTGGGTCAGGACCTGTTACAAAGAAAGAGGTGCTTCTGCTCCTGCTGCTGGGAAAAGGGTTTTTTTAGCAGCTGGTTTCACACCCAGATCCATTTAAAGCACATAAAACTAGAGCACAAGTCTGATAGTTCATCTAACATGTTTCCCCTTAGGTTGCTTGTTTCCCTCTCCGCAGGAAGTGCAAATGTCTCACTCGACGGGTTGCGTTTAAATTTCAACCCTTTCTCCCACCTCCCTCTTCTCTTCTATTAGGACCATCTCCTTTCCAGGCTGAAGTGCCTTGTGGACATCCACCCCTGTCAGCAGGGGACCCAGCCACGTAGAGCATCCCTGTGCCCCTGCACACACAGGCAGCAGGAGGCTGCTCCCCGCTGCCTGCACTTAAGGAGTTTCTAAGCGAGGACCATCCCTCGTGCTGCTGGTACAAGGGAGGGTAAAACACGCAGTGAAATCTGAGCAGCCCTGGACAGTGTTTTTCTGCCCCCCCAAAAACAATGCATGCCAAGGGTCCTGCTTCCAGGCTGAGGCAAAGGCAGGGAGGTGCAGGGACACTTTGTGCCATGTCACTCTGCTATTCAGGGAGAGATGCTATTCTGCAGCTTCTGATTTACCCAGTCTACTCTATCTCCTCTCCCCAGCTGCTTTGGATCAATTGATCCATATTGATCTCACCCCATTTCAGCACTTTCCACCTCACCTTTCACCCTGCATGACCTCAGCAGGCTCGCTGAGCCTCAGCAGCACCCAGCCAGTGGGGAGAGGTGTCTCTGGGTTAGATGCTGCTCCCCCAGCCTGGCCAAGGAAGTCACTTTGTCCATTTTATTTTGAGGCATTCATTCATCCATGCCCATGTGCATGCCCTGATTTTGCAGCACATCTTAGAAGCTCTTTCCAGGGGCTGGGTAGGGGCAGGCAATGCTTTTCCTTACCTCCAAAGTGTGACCATCCTGTGTCTGGGGGTGCTACTGCCCCAGAAGCACATTATGGGACCCCTGCTCACCCCAGCTCTGCCCCTTGTGTGTCCCAGGTCCATTGGGTGCAGCCTGACTTTATTTACCTTCTGGCTGGAGCTTGTGTGAACCCAAATGTGGACTTTGCTTCAAAAGAGGATTTCATTTTCCTCTCAGTGGCAATTGTGTCCATTTTATGGTGCTCATAAGGATCCCCCTGCCAGATTTAAGAGATGGAGGGAAAAATGCCTGTCATTTGCTACCTTCAGCCAGGCACCACCATCCCTTGGCTCCCAGCCCCTCATTACCTGATTACACCCCCCAGGGTTCATTATCCAGGGTTTCTAACACATGCTAGTGCGTGATGTGAGCTTGTGCTCCTTCCCTGGAAAGGTCCTTCCACATCAGACCAAGGTTTAACCCCACTGGGGCCAAAGATGTGCACTTGTCCTCTGCCCTTCCCCTTGTCCCTCCCCAGACATCCCATGGGGGACCCAAGGGGATCCTGATTTCTCACCCAAAGGCTGCGAGGAGCTGAAGGGAGAAGGTGGGGAGGAGCGTGCATGGCTGGGACAGGGCCGGTTGGCATCTGGAAGGGGAGATGAGGGTGCTGACATTTTTATGGCTGTTTCTCCAGGGTCCTGCTGGCAGGAGATTCTCCACTGGCTCCACGAGGCCTCACTCCCCTCTTCTGCACATGGCAACACGCTGAAGTTACAGGCCATAAATGGCCACAAATAACGTGTAATTGTGTAATTACTTCACTCCTTACTTACACAGTCAAATCATAAAGGCATCGCAGTAAATACCCTCTAATGACAGCCTAATTACATCTTCCTGCAGATTACCGGGTAATTAGATCCAGCAGGCTCCAGAAATAATTCCCAGGGAAGCAGCAGTTCGGATTAGCGTGTACAATCCAGCCGCTCTTCCCTGGGAATCAGACTGCGGCAGCCTCACACGAGCCACCTTCCCCGGGCACCCCGGCCAGCCCTGTCCCCTTTGGTGACAATGCACTGTGACCCTTTTCCCATGGAAATGGCTTTTGCTGAGCTCCCCCTGGCATGTTCTCAAAACACCCATCCTGCCCTCAAAACACCCATCATTCCCTTAAAACACCCATCATTCCCTCAAAACACCCATCATTCCCTCAAAACACCCATCATTCCCTCAAAACACCCATCCTCTGTGTTTCTGCCTTTGCCACGGTGCCGTGGTGCTGCACCCAGCTCTTGCTTCTTCCACTGCCTGCAAATGTCCCCAGGAGTTCATGGCTTGGCCACCAAATGCCACCTCCCCTTGCTCGCAGGTGTGCAAAGCCGTGCTCTGTTGCACGCAGCAACCCTCTCCCCATGGCTCCTGGGATATCTGGGGACCTGTCACCTCTTTTTTCTACTGGTTATTCCCTTTCTTCCCTGCCAGACTAGCTCCTGCTCCCAGTGGAGTTTGACGGCTGACGTCAAGGAAAACAAGCCGAGCTCTTTAATAGTATTTGTAGGAGGCAATCTCGTTACTGCCTTCCGCATCCTCCTCACGCCAAGCGGCTGCGCGGGGGCTGCTTTGAGACTGGGAGGTCCTGGGGGCAGGAGTGGGGGAGGGTGTCTGGCTGGCGTGGACCAAGCCTGGGTTGCAGGGCCAGGCCGGGAAGCAGCCAGTGGAATGTTTGGCTTTGGTCTAAATCCAGTAAATCCAAGCAAAATGGGGGTCATAAAGGAAAAAAAAAAAAAATCTAAATGAGCCTTCCAGGTTTGGCTGATTTCCTCAGGGAAGAGTTGTGATGGGGAGCACAGGCTCCAGTGGGGGCTGTGGACCATGCAAACGAAAGCTAAACACCTCAGGTGGGACTCAGAGCAGACCCAGGACTCCCCAGAAACCTTTGGGCCACGACTTTGCTGAGTTCCCCCTGGCTTCTCCCAGCACCGTGGTGTTTGTAGGGACTGCGATGATTCTTCTCATGTCCTTTACACAACCAGCAGACCCTGCTGGCGGGGTGATGGAGGTGAAGTAAAAAGGAAAAACAAGAAAAAACCTGTCACTCTTTGGACACTGCGCCTGTGCCCAGTGTGGTGGGAGCTCTCTCCTCCTTGGAGCTCTGCCAGCCCCCCCTCTGCTCCCTGCCTGGCCTCCAGGGCAGGGGTGGACACCCACCCTGGCTCCACCCCAAAAGCCATGCCCCCCACTCTTGGGGATGGTGTGGCCAAATGACTTCAAGCTGGAGCAGAAAATCAAATATTGCATTGCAGAAATGACAGAACTTTGGGGGGTTCTTCAAAAAACGAAAGAGATGCTTGGGGTTTTGTTAAAAAAAAAGCCCCAAAATTCAACCTCTGGTGCACACACTGAGCACAGGGAGGACAACGGGTCATTCCCATCTCTCTTCTCACTCCTGCAGCAATGTCTGGACACCACTGCTGACCCAAGAAATTAGATCTTCCTCTCCCTTCACACCTGGGATCCCACTCTGGCATTTGCCATCATTCAGCCTCGGTTTTGCTGCAAAACTTTCTTTCTGCATCCCAGGAAAAAGGCTCCATCTCACTGTGATTGCATTTCTCTGGCTCTGCTGCACCAGGCAGCCCGTGTCCTCCACCAAAGAGCTGCAACTCAAATGCCCCATGGGCACAGAAGATACCCCGTGATGCAAAGGAGAGAAATGCTACTTCTTGAGAGTGAGCTGCTGGCAAATAAGTGGAGTCCCATAGAAACAACTAAACCAGGCTGGTCCCTTTGTCTGCCTCCTGGTAGCCATCTCTGCTTTATTTCTGGGGTTCTGGTGGTCTGCTGCCCACCACTGTTGGGTCCTCCCTGGCTCCCGATGCTCCTCTTCCCTCACCTGGATTTCCTCACATCCCAAACAGACATATTTTTACAAAAAATAGTTATTTTGGAAGCAGCATCACTTGCCTCCACTGAGCCACAACTTCTCATGCTGCAGAGGATGTCTTGGTCACACCACCATCCAGCAGCAACCACTGTATTGGGGGGGGGGGGGTTTATCAGTCATCCCCAGGGTTGTGAGAGTGGCTGGATCAGCTCAGAGTCACATCCTGGAGTGCCAGTGCCTTGCCAGAAGTGCAGCCCTGAAGCTGCCCATGGAGGGTTTGAAGGTCTGATGTGGCTGTGATACACTCTGGTGGCAGATAAGCCATGTCCCTGGCTATGGCTCCAGCCCCATTTGGATGTCACACGGTTATTTCATCATCCCCTCTGTTTCTGACAGCAAAAACCTGCTGCGGGAAATCCATTGCCAGAGAGCCCAGATGCACAACTTCACCTCAGAGACACTTCATTTTCATTTTGGGGATTAGCAGGGTGATTTCATTTGCCTAAGCCTGGAAGGCTTCCAGAAAACAGCAGCCTGAAATAAAAGCCCAGAGCTGGGAAGAGCAAAGACCCCGGTACCAGGGCAGTGGAGGGGGTGAAGTGGCAGGGATGGGCAAGGGACCCTCCTGGGGAGAGAACACCCAGACCAAGGGGTAGGATGTGGGAAGGGGGCATCAATTTCCCAGACGTACGTGACTCTGGGAACAGCCAGAGGTAACCAGGGGCTTGTTTTGTGCTTTCCCCTCTTCCAGACTGGATCTTTGGCCCCAGCCCAGATGACAACAGCAACAAAAGCGATGTCAACTGCATCAGCAACAGCGTCAACGAGATGAGCGAGATGCCTGAGGTGTCACGGCGCCGGGACCGCCAGCCCCAGGACGTGGTCATTGCCATCAGCGAGACCTGCCACTTGCCACAGCAGACATGACCAGCACCGTGGCTGGGCCAGGCGGGATGGAGCAGAAGGATGGAGAAGAGGGTTGGAGAAGAGGGTGGGAGAAGAGGGATGGAGAATAGGGATGGAGAAGAGAGTTGGAGTAGAAGGATGGAGAAGAGGGATGGAGAAGAGGGATGGAGCAGCATCCACCTTGCGGGACCAGGCAGCAAGAGGAGGGAATGGGCAGAACCAGCACCACAGAAAAAAGCCCTTCTTGCCCTGGGTTTGCCAACATCTAAAGACCTTGCCAGGGCAGGCGGCATTGCCCCTTCTCCTGGGCTTGTCAGCCCTGCCCAGACATCTGCCCCGAGTTTGTGACCTCCCTTTCTTTCCTGTGAATAGCAAAAAAAAAAAAGGAAAAAAAAAAAGTAAATGCAAAATACACCCACGAGACAAAGCTCGCAAGAGAAATGAGCCAGAGAGGAGCCAGGAGGTCTTTTGGCACAGGGAGGGGGTGGTGTAAAGGGCAAAGGAGACAAGGAGGCTGCATGAGAAATGTGGGTGTCTGGATTTCTGGGAAGAGCCCCAGGATGCAGCAGGAGCTGGGGCATGAGCCAGGGCTGCAGAAGGCACCGAAAGGTCAGTAAGTGGCCAGATCTGGCCCGGGACATTAATGACCTGCCTGAGCCGTCACTTCTCCCCTTAGTTTTGCAGCTCCAGCTCACAGCCCATTTCAGCAGGTGTGTCCTGTGGTCTGGTGACAGCCCCACCTCCCCAGGGAGCCTTCCTCCCCCATGACCAGGGCCACCACCTTCTCTCTACCACCAGCTCTATCTGACCCTAGCATCCCCTGACTGGGAGCACCCTACTGGGACACAGAGTGGCCCCATTTTCCAAGGAAAGCTGATGGACAGGAGGGCAAGGACCCACCTGCAGGAAGCCTCAGCTCTTCTGGGGGGGAAATAGCCCCTGTGTGGCTGCATCCCGTTTAAACCAGGTCTTTCTTTCTATACCAGCCCAGAGGCACCAGGACCAAACTTACACCTCAGTCCCAGAGCCTCTTGCTCATGGAAACCCCTCCGGTCTCCACATCTCCCCTGAAATGATGGCCCAGAGACCCAATCCCAGGAAAAGGTCAGGACTTTTGCCTCTGCACACAGGGAGACGAGCCCTGCTGGTCCCAGCCTGAGGTACCCAGGGCACCCCAACAGCAGGGGCCAGAGCATAATTTTTCCCTTCTCAAAGCACTTAGGGAAGATGGATGTGGTTTCAACCTCCTGCTCTGATGGCTTTTATTGACAGCCAGTACCAGGAGCCCCACACTGGGGCTTTGCAAAGGCGGCTATGGTGTCATCAGTACCTCTTCCTCCCAGTAATTAACCATTTCCAGTCAGACACACCATCACTGCCACTATTATTTTTCTCCCATTTTTCTGGCCCTGGGTTTGTAATGTGGCTGCTCTGGCAGCTGCCAGCTGGCTCCTGCACTGGGGTTGTTGGGAGGAACTGGACAACGATGCTGTGGCAGCACAGTGGTGCTGGGGAGCGATCCCCGGGTCTCCCAGCCCCTGGAATCAGGGCTGCAATGCTGGAGCTGGTTGTGGGCTGGGGAAAATGGGAATGTCCAGATTCCTGTGGAACAGCAGATTGTACTGGAGGGGGAGTGGCTGGTTTCCTTTCAACATCTAGAAGCTGGGCATTGGGGTCACCCCGGTTCCCCTGGCCACCACTACAGAGGGATGTTGAGACCATGTATCCCACACAGACACTGCTCTCAAAGGGACCGATCCCTGCCATCGACACATGCCACTCACTGGGCACAACTGGTCCCCCCACGGCTGCAGACAACAGCCCCAGCAGCTCAACGGCATCAGGGATCCATCACCCACCAGCTGCTGGAAGTAAGGTGGGGGCTTCCCTGAGGATGGAAGCAGCCACCTCCACTCCAGCTGGGTTCTTGCACCTTTCCCAAGACATCTTGGGCACCATATGACAGTCTGATCCCAAGGAGATGCTCTCACACCGAAGAGCAGCTCACACCCAGGGCCAGCGTGGTTGTCACCCACCCCAGGCCACTGTCCTCCAGGCAGGAGGAGAAGAAAGGAGCCAAGCTCCCTCCTGTGGCCACCTGCACCGGGGTCCACCGGGCTGCTCAAGGCTGGGAAGAGGCTGGTGAGGAAGTGCCTGCCCTTGACCCGCTCCCCTCCTTGGCTTCTGGAGCCAAGACGCCACTTTGAAGCCCCTTTTTTGCAGAGATGCAAAGAGAGATCCTGGTGCTGTGTCCACCCCCTGGACTGGCTGAGCCCCTGGGTGAGGCAGTGTGCATGGTGGGGGAACCATGGACATCTCCCTGAGCCACAGGGTCATGTCTGGTCAACACCAGGAACCAGTCTGGCACTGGACATGCTCAGGACCCCACGGCTGTAGCTGCTTCCTCTATTGACCCTACTGGAACCTGCCACGTGGTGGGGGAAAAACACAAAGGACAGCAGTTTTCCACACCACCTTCCTTCACATTCCCCCATCCCCACGTCAATGCCGTCATCCAGCACCTGCCTTCCTCAATTTCCTCCTAATCTGGGGAGGGGAGAGCTGTTTGGGGGCTGAAACAAATGGGGCAGCAACCTCATTTGTTATTCTCACCCACAGCCTCTCTGGGCAGCCTGGGCCAGGCTCTGGCACTCTCACAGGGAAGAAGTTTTTCCTCATGCTGAGGTGGAACTCCCCGTGTTCCAGCTTATACCCATTATTCCTTGTCCTACTGGGCTCATGGACAAGAGCCTGGCCCCTTCTCCTTGCCCCCCACCCTGCAGATATCTGTAACCATTCATCAGCTCCCCTCTCAGGCTTCTCTTCTCCAGGCTCAACAGCCCCAGGGCTCTCAGCCTTTCCTCCTAAGAGATGTTCCAGTCCCTTCATCATCCTCCCAGCCTCTGTTGGACTCTCCCCAGTATTTATTTCCCTGTCGCTCTTGAACTGGGGAGTACTGAACACAGTACTCTAGGTATCAGACACAGTATTCCAGGTGTGGTCTCACCAGGGCCTCCATGTCCTGCAAGCAGGGGACAAGAGTCCGGCCACCCAACATCAGGAGCCCAGGGAGAAAGTCCATGGGAAGCTGTGCTGAGGGCTGCTTCCCCCAGAGCAGGTTCTGGGTGATGCTGACAGAGCAGGTTCTGGGTGATGCTGAGAGGGAAGGGGGCTGATGAGGATGCTGGGTTGCTTCGACTGCTCCAGTCCCTGCACCTCCTCAGCACAGGAAGCTGCTCTTTAAGTCCCTCTTTCCTCCCCTAAGCGCCTTAGGGAGCAGGGGTGAGAGATGCTTGTGCTTTTTATAGCAGCCATAATCCCCCCTCTCACACTGCCTGTGCCCTCCCACCCCAGTGCCTGGGGCTGAGCCTCCAAAACAGGGGCTGCTGCCCAAAATCTGCCTCAAAACCTTTCAGTTCCCAGCATCACCTCACTCCCAGGGCACAAATCCCTGCTGGGGCTGGTTCTGGACTCAAAACCCCTTTGCAAAAGGCATCGCAGTGCCACGGATGTTGCACCCCCCTCCCAGTCACAGGCAGCCATACAGAGATGCATGGATGAGCATTGGAGCAACTGCCTGGCCTCCCCATTCTGCTTCAAGGCTCGTGGAGCTGGAACCAACCCCGTGGCACAGCCATGAAAAAGCCCCTGGGAGTGGGAAGAGCTGGGGGAAGCTGGGGAAACTGAGGCAGCGATAGAGAAGAAAGGAGCAGAGCACTCCCAGCCCTGCAGGACAGCTGCTGAGCTTTAAAGGCTGATGAAGCTCCACACTTGGATGTAACCAAGACCTGAGCTTTGGTGTTCTATCAGGGTGGCTTTGGTGCTGGGGTGACGGGTTTCCCTTACTCAGGCTGTGCCCACAAAGCCAGAAGTGGCATTTGGGCCAGACAGCCTTCACCCCTGGAGACAGAGGGTCCTGGGGAGAAGGGATATGAAATGTGGCAGTGGGACATGTGATGGAGGGGCAGCAGGTGCCTGGGAGAGGCATATTTCGCATCCTGTCCATGTCCTGGTAGCCAGTGCTGTCCCCTCACCCAGCTCCAGTCCTGTCACCCCCCCAGGACCACAGCCAGCCATGGAGGACAGCGAGCACTGCAGCTGCTTCAGTTCTACTTGGGGACATCCCTCTCTGGTCCTACTCCTCAGTGGTGTCCCCAGGGAGCACATATCCTGACATCCCCCTGAGAGGTGGCCATGCAGCACGGGGACATAAGCCCTGGCCAGGAAGCATCCCTGACAGCCCCTGCCCTGCCCTCCTCCTGCCCCATAAGCAGCTCAGCTTTTACTTCTCTCCAGCCAAAAGTCACCCGACCCCACACCCTGAGAGGGGGAACCCAGCGCTGCTTTTAACCTTGTCCTGTTTCTGTGGCCCTGCCCATGGCAGATGCCATTTTCTCCAGCCCCCAGGACCAGGGGAGCTCGCAGGAGAGGGCAGCTCAGGGAATCCTGCCTAATTCCATCCAGACCCTGCCTGCATCACCGTCACCCTGCTGCGGGGCTGGCCCCTGTCTGCCGCAGCCTCTTTGCCACACATAGGTTGCAATTTTCCCTTTAAACACCCCACGGGGGAGGGGGGGGGAGAAACAACCCGGGGGGTTCTTCTAGGTCAGGCTGCACTAAGACCATGAAAGCAGATTAATTTCTCAGAAGAGCAATTCCGATTTTTCTTCCCCTCCCCACCACGGACCAAAGCAGGGCTGGCGGGCAGGAGGCAGTGGCAGGAGCACACGCATCTCCTGGGCTTTTGGTGTCACCCCTGGGGTGGCGTTGAGCGGGGGCATCCCCAGCTCCCAGCCCTGCATGGGGACTCCTGTCAAATGATGGGTCACGCAAGTGGGAAGGAGAGGGTGGCTCATCAGGAACCTCGGTGGGCCAGGTTGGGTGCTCACCACCCAGGGAGGAGGAAGAGGAGAGCTGTGCCACAGCTCCCTCCTGGCACCCCGGCTGGGTTGGAAGCGGGGGCACAGGTAGAGAACCAAGCTCCAAGGTTGTCCTCATCACCCACCCATGCCTGCAAACCCACGAGCCCCCAGCACTCACGCTTGTTTTTCATTCCCAAGGAGCTCCAGGAAACTCTAAAGCTGGAGGATTAGTCTCCAAAGCAGAGACCTGGCCCAATGCCAGCCCGGGCAGGGAGCAGCCGCGCTTCCCAAAGGCTCAGCTTGCTCCTGGCTCCCGCGCCAGCTTTGTCCTGGTGTGGTCACCAGCTCCCGGTCCCTCCGCTGCTGACACCAAGAGCAAAGTTGGAGGGGGGAGTCTCACAGGTCGGGAGGAGGCAGAAGGTGACCATGACACTCCTGCTCACTGCCTTGGCCACCGTGGGCAGTTGAAGCGTCCCTTGCCCAGTGTGGGTTCTCCAGTGTGTAATAGAGGCTGAGCACAGGCTGCCAGCCCTTTCCTTAGAAGACAGGCACTGGGGGACATGTCTCCCCTCTCCTCTGATGCCTCTTGGCACAAAATCTTTGGAGACATGTAACTGTGGGGCAGTAGGAAGGAAAAGCTGGAAACCAGCTGGAAATACAGGACATAAGACCCTCCTCTGGGCTGGTATAACTGGGTACTGAGGGATCCTGGGCAGGGCTTGGGGCCAGGCTGGGTGCCAGGTCCCTTGGGCGTGGTTTTGGAGACACAGGGCTCTCCCTGGGATCACCCCTTTGCTCCAAGCGACACCAACACTTCAGCCCTGCCCAGAAGACCATCCCCACTGCCAAAATAGGGCCATGACCAGCCCTTCCTGCCCCACTTGTTGGCCTCTCCTGCCCCACGCTGCCTGCAATGGGTCACGCAGTGTAAGCCAAGGGCTCTGCTCAGAGAACCATGGGGTGCAGAGCCCCACCACGCCCTCAGGGGCTGGGGTGGCCTTGGGGACATCCCCCCCACTGCCATTGGTGCCACTGGGTCACTTCATTACACCGCTCTGGCTGAAAACTTTCTCTCAAGGGGTTTGCTTTTCAGGCAGGTCACCTTGGAAAGCAACCAGTAGTCAGCCTGGGGGAACTGGTGGGCAGGAGACTGACAGCCCCGGGTTAGACTTGCTTCAGCTGGACCTTTTCTTACCGTTCCATCTCCAAGCAGCAGCTGCCAGAGGCAGGGCCATGCAAAGGAGCTCTGAGCCAAACCGGTGCCTGTGCATGGCTCCCATTTTAAAGCAGCCCTAATCCAGGGAGTTTGCCTCCCAGCAGCCGACCCCTGAGCAATGCACAAGGGACAACAGGGAGCATCCCTCTCCAGCACCGAGAAGGGTGGGAGTGACAGGATCCAGCCCCACAGGCTGCACTTGTCACCCTCACATCCCCTGCACCCGCTCCTTGGGACACCCCAGGGTGACACCCTCCCCAAGCCAGCGAGCCCATGGGGCTGTGGTGGCCACGGGGCTGCCAGACCAAAAGCCATGGTGGCTGGCAGAGGGGCTGGATGCCACCTCCCCTCTAGCCATGGGGACCAGCTTCTTTCGCCCTCTGGGAAAAGGTTATTTTCACGCTGCCTCCCCACGGGAACTGCCATAAATTGCTTAAATGTCTGCAGTGCTCAGAGGACGGGCCCTTTTGGAGCCAAGCTGCACACAGGGAGGGGGAAGCCCTGGGGACTTTTTAATATCTAGCAAGGAGAGCTATTAAATTGTTTTACTGCCTCGTTAAGACAGTCTAATCTCTGTGTATATCTAAAAAAAAAACCAAACCAAACAAACCACACACACACACACAAAAACCAAACCAAACCAAAAAACCAAAAAAAAAAAAAAAAACACCAAAAAACTGGCTGCTGGTGTTTTTATTGTAACAGAGGTGGGTGTTTTCTGGTACTGGCTGGGATCCCGCCTGCTTTATCTGCTTGTTTTCTCACTTGATACCAGCACAGAACAGCCACAGAACAGCCCAAGGGCAGGAACAGTCAAGGCCAGTCAGACCACTCTTCCCAGGGCAGCAGCAAGGACAGGCTGCAGATCTGTGCTGTGGGCTGTTTCCCAGCCAAGGGGTGCTGTGCACCCCACTGCTGCACCCCTTTCAGCAAGACAGAGGTCCCCGGGGTGTTTCCTGCAGTGGGTTTGGGACACGTTGGCTCTGCACGTGCCTGGGCAAAGCCCAGAGGTGGGTGACTCCTCGCCCAGAGACAGGGCAGGGGATGGCAGGAAAACTGTGAGGTCTCATCCACACCTCTGGGGGCTGGGATTCAGGGGATACCCAGATTCTGGGGCTATAGACAACTTAGGGCCCTGTAAACTCAGCTGAAGAGTGCATGCCCAGGGCAGCCCCAGCTCACCTGCAGCAACACAGAGCTATCCGACCATCAGGGGCTGGGTTTGGGAGAGGAATGGGCTGAGCATTTTGTTTCTAAGGTCGTCTTTTTTTATATTTTTTTTTTACCTCAGCCCAGCAGAAAAATGGGGAAATCCTGCCGAGGGTCGCTGGCTCCAGCACCCACCTCTCCATCTGCAAAAACTTGTGGTTTCAAAGCCAGGAGCCGGAACAGATGCTGAGGCCAGGATGGCAGGGCTGGATAAGTCACTTGCGTTTGCTTTGGAAAGGCTGATGTTTGCATGAGCACCAGCTCCAGTAGTTTTAAAGGGACCCACCCAGAGGCAAATCCCAGAAGTCTGAAGTCAGAGCTGCGGCTGCTCCTGCCCTGGACTGGTCTGGAGAAGTCTGTCCTATACCCAGACCCCCCTCCTGCACATCCTGGGTGGAGGAGGCCACAAGAGCCAAGGCTGAAGAACAATGGAAGCAAATGCAGACCCCAGCACGCCTAATGGGGCTGGCAAACACCCAGAAACATATTCCTTGGAAGCTTGGGGCAGGAAGAGTGAAGCTGCTGTTTGTAGTTGGAGACAGTTCAGCCGAACTCAATACGTCCCGTTTCCCACAGATCCAGTCTCACCAGCATCCTCACTCCCAGCAGACACGCTCTCATACCCAGCTGCTTCGGGACGCTTGACTTTTATGTGTCACCACTTTGATGTGAGAAGGAACAGGTCCCCAGACATGTGGTCTCTGCCTGTTTCAGGACCGGGGCTCAACCTGCCCTGCCTGCAGAGCTGCCAGTGGCTCCGGGGCATTTCAGCCCCCAGCCTCTCCCCTTCCCCTAGAAACACCCGTGAGCTCCGCAAAGCACCGACAGCGTGGCCTGGGAGAAATGCTACCATTTATTAAGCCAGCTATTTTCTGTTGGGAATGATTTAACAGCACTGGAGAACTTACCCTGTCTCCCCCAGGGTCCTTATGCTGATTCATCACATGCAGGGCAAGGAGGAAAGCAGGGGACAAAGCCAGCCTCGGGGGACACGGTGGCTCAGCAGCAGCAGCAGAGCCACGCAGGGAGCCACGAGCTGCTCACAGGCGATGGCAAGCCAAGCACAGCTGCTCTAGGGCTGGCAGATGGGATGCTTGTGCAGGGAAAGCCAGTCCCAGTTTCCTGGGATTCCCCTACACCCTCAGCAGGTGCTGTCTCCAGGGATTTCGGACACATCCATCCAGGGAAGCCTGCAGGGGAAGGGAAGATGCTCGAGGGTCTCAACATGGAGGGCTGTTTCCACCAAAGGTGCTGCTTCAGACACAAAAGCTGAACCTGTTGTGCACCTGGCACCTTCCTAACCACAACCAGCTCACATCTTGCATCTAAGAGGAGTCACGGTCAGGTCTTCCCACTTTCTTGACTTTCCATTGACATCAGGTGATGCTGTCACCACTCCCACCACCCCAGCAGGAAAGAGTCAGGCTGTGACCCATGCAGCCAGGGGAACAGCAGCACTGTGGAGAAAGCAAAGATGTCACAGCACTCAGCCAGGGGCAGATGCACCACAGGCTGTGAAGCCAGGACCCTTCAGGCTTCTCCACATGCATGGAAGAGCCGCTCTCCTTGAAGCAGGTGGCTGCAGGATGCTCAGGTCCTTCCCTGCACTGTCTGGTGAAGGCAGCAGGTCCTGCTCAAGATCTCAGTGTTAGGTTAATGACTGGACTAGATGATCTTAAAGGTCTTTTCCAGTGCAGGAAATTCTGCGATTCTTGCACCGCTCCAGCTGCAAGCCATGCTCCAGAAGCCAGCAAGGGGTGTGCTGGGAGGCATGGTGGGTGGGCAGTAGAAGGCACAGGCAAAAGCCAAGGCTAAAAGGATGGAGAAGATGTCTCCAGGGCAGGGTCATTGCAAATCCGCCCCAGCAGAGGAGCTTCGTGTTTCTGGCTGCTGGTAGGGGGCAGAGACCCAGCACCATTCATCACACAGATGAAGAATTCCAGTCATCACCCTCATCACACTGCGTCCAGGGAAAGCACCAACCTTTCTGAGCCTGAACCCCTCAGGCTCTGCCAAGCTGCCCATGTCACATCCTGGGGTTTCTGCAGGACCTGATCCTGAGGTGGCAGACAGTCCAGAAACAAACTGGGAGAACTGGATCTCCATCTCCCACCCAGTGCTTTGCCCTTCTCATGTAACCACATTGGGAAGGGAAGTCTGCACTGTCATCCTTCTTCTGCAGGGCACAGACAAAGGCTCCCCAGCCCACCAGGAGCAGCTACAGTCACCGCCCTGAGCACGCTTCAGATCAGCTTCGCAGAGGCATTTAAACCACGCGGGGCTTCACCCGCAAGGAAGGGGGTTTTAGCATCCACCACATGCTGTGGACGAACCCCAGGTTAACTCTAGCCTGGATGGCCTTGAAGATGATGATGGAAATGAGCACATCCAACAGGAACACCCTGCTGATGGTCCTGCTCCACACCTTGCACTGAGCACGCTGGTGCCATTGAACCATGGATGGTTGGGAGCATCTCTTGTCCTCTCTGTGTAGCTGGTTTGGGGGGAAGCATCCCAAGTTTTTGCAGACAGGAAGCTGAGGATTAGAGGGGAGAGGTCCCAGGAGTCCGAGTTCCAATAACCCTTCCCCACCACCACCATCAAGAACAACAAAGGAGTGACCATCCACCTGCAAGCACCACCCCAGAGCAAAGGATGAAATGCACAGTGACCCACCTCATCCCACCTCTCCCAGAAATCTGCCACAGCACGAGCACCCCTCCCCCTTAGGGCTGCATCGCCAAACACCAGCAGGGAGGTCAGAGGAACAGGGAAACACCACCAAGCCAGGCTGCCCCCCCTCCAGCCACCCCAGCTCTCCCAAGTGTAGACAAGTGAAGCAGGGCGGGCAGTTGGGAGAACTGGACTGGGAAGGTGAAGCCACAGGCTACAAGAACGTCACATCATCCTGAGACTGGAGCCAGCGCCAGTGGGCATCATACTCCAGGTGCAGTTTGCTGTTGAGTTTGCAGTTCTCGAAGTCAGCCTCAGCTTTCCGAGCCTTCCCACCCGAGTTCCCCGTCCCCAGCCTCTCCCCAGCCCCTGAGGGCAACTTGGTGTCTCTGACTGGCTCCAGAGAGGAGGGTTGCTGGCCCAAATACCCGTTGGCCACCTGGGGCTCCTTAGCAAAGTGGTGATCCTGGGGCAGCCCAGGCGGGGAGAGGTCCACGTGGGGCCACTCGTGCTCAGCTTTGCCCTTCTCTTGCTTTGCAGCACCCCTCTCGGGGTCGATCCTGACCCAATCCTGCTCTGCCCTGACCAGGGCTCTGCCTGGCCCAGATGCAGCAGTGGTTTCAGCGGCGTTTTGGGAATACTCATCCATGTCATCGGCCAACGTGTCCAGGTAGCTACCGATGGAGATGCTGTCCAGCCTGTCATTGGGGTCCTGCAGGCTGTCCCAGCTGCCCCGCCGTGAGGCCTCCTGGCTCTCCACCAGGCTATACTGGCTGCTAGCCAAGCTGCTGCAGCGACTGGTCAGCGTGCTCCTCTCCTCCAGCAGCCACTTCACCGCCTCAATGCCCTCGTTCACCACCACCAGTTGCTGCAAGATCTTCACATCGACCGCTCGTAGATAAGCCTGGCAGGAAGACAGAGAGCACAGGGTTTTTGAGGGGACCAAGATGACCCTGGTGGCCAAGGGTTCCAGGTCCCAGCCCACCCTGGCAGAGGTGTCACTGTGGTGGCTGCAGGTCTCCTGAACTGCTTGATGAACAGCACAGCATGGGAGAAGACCCTGCAAGGAACCTTCCCAGGGGACCCTGTACAAGACCTGGGGATACAACCATGGGGACCAACGATTTATGGCACTCACCGGCCACCAACACCCTTGGGGAAATAAATCCAGATCACTTATGTCACTGTCTCTGATGGGGACAGGGATTAGCAAGTAACTGGAGGCACTGGGTGCAGATACGAGCCCACAGCATCCCCCAAGCCCTGGGAGGCTGCTGGCAGGGCAGGAGGACCAGGCAGTGGCACTGCTCAGGGCAAGAGCCTGGCACCTCCCCAGGCTCTTTTGGGTCCCTTCATGGATCCCTCCTTCTAGGGTCTGATCCAAGCCTGATGACAGCATAACACAGCAGGATTTGGAGCTGAGACCCAAATGACTCCCAAAAGAGGGGAGGACACTGTGGGGGACAGGCATCACTGATCCCACCACTGTCCTCGCCGACTGCAGCCCCTCTGAGCCTGGAGAAGCTCTTTGCAAAACTTCAGTTGCTGCAGAAACATCTGTTTTCCTAACGGAAAGCCCCGCGTGCCAAGACATTCCTGTCTGTGTGATACTGGCCACCGAAAGCCACTGGATTTCCCCTGCGCAGGATGCAAATATTTTGCCAGGAAAGGGAATAAGGCAGCAGCGGGGGGAGAGAAACCCATTGCGAGATGGCTACGGGCAGCCGGGGAGCTGCAGATGCCCAGGGACTCATTCACAAACACACCCCATCCCCATCCCCAGAAAGCTGTGCTGGAAATCCACGTGGTCCCACAGGATCCTTTCCAAGCACAGCACCCGGTCCCCAGCATCCGGTACCCTCAGAGTCACCCGCCCGCCCACGAGTGACCCGCCAGTCTCTCGAGACCCCCGTCTCCGGTCCCACAGCAAGCGCAGCAACAAAAGCATTTTGAGGAAGGAGCCTGGGAAAACTCCAGGCAGCATTTCGGCCCGGGATGCCTCTCAGCCCAGAGGACTCAAAAAAACAGGGGCAAAGATTTGTAGAGGCTTGACACCAACGCCCCATCTCATCCTCAAGCTTCTCAGGCTGGGTTTAAATGAAAAATAATAGCTACGTGCCCAGACTGGGGCAAGAGCCAGCTCTGAACTGCAGAAACTTCCTTTCTAGGCAAGTTCTTTCAAAAACTGCCTACAATGGACTTTTCTGCACGCGCTGCTAAAGCATCTGGCCTTGGCAGGGAGAAGACATGGGAGGAGGAAGGCTGGGAACTCCTGATGGGGAGGTTCCCCATTTTTTCTCTGCCTCCTGCAACTGTGGCTGTCAGGGGAGCCACCCCGAGAGCAGAGAGTGGGGACAAAGCTCCCCACTTTTCATATTGTTTGCTGCAAAGAGTTTGCCATCGATTTGCAACTACTTCAGGCCAGCCTGACTGACCCCCCCCCGCACCGCACCCCAAGAAACCCCCTCTCCAGCAAAGCAAGGTTAGTGTGGGAGGAGACCCAGGTCCAGCTGCTCTCTGTATTCCTCCAGATGCAGTGATGGTTACACTGCACCGACCTCATACCAAGAACAGCCGTACAGGGGACCCTGACACTCCTCCTCATGCTCTCTAGGGACCCTCACACTCCTGTCATGCTCTCTAGGGACCCTCACACTCCTCCTCGTGCTCTCTAGAGACCCTCACACTCCTCAGGGGCAGGTGGAGGGGGCAGATCCCCCTGCCCCCAGGGGGATACAGTCCCACTGCCCTTCCCAGAACAAATGAAACCTGCAGGCACCTTCTCCCTCCAGGACTTCTAACCCCAGGGATAAAACATCTTCCTCAGACCAGGAGGTGAGAGTGGGAATTTGCCATCTTCTCCCAGTGCCCACTCCCAGGCCAGCTTCTCCTCCAAGCACTGGACTTGCTTGTCTCTGCTTCTAGGAGGGGAATTTTGGTTCCTCTTCATGGGGATGGGTCAACAGGGAGAGCTCTGTGCTGGGTTTTGGGCGCCCAGGTGCCATTCTCAGGCTCCTGACCTGGGTGCAAGGTGTTCCTGCTTCTTCCCTTGGCAGAGAAAGGGAAAACCTTCCTGAGCCGAGGTTAATAATGCACGGCCAAAGTCAGGCCTTGCAAAGCGTGAGCTGACCTTGCCTGCACCTGGGCAGGGCAAACACCACCGCTGCTTCCTCCTCCTCCTCCTCTGAGCAACCCAAGGCCCACAGACCTTTCTCCTCTGGTCAGAGGGCAGGCTGGAAGCTGGAGCGGGGGGGGGAGGATGAAAGCAGGGGGAGGATGAAAGCTTTTACACCGACGGGGAATACCAGTTTGGGCAAGGCGCTGGGTGCAGAGGGCTCAGGCTGGGTGGGTCCGCAGCCCCCCCGGCTGGCAGGCGGGAATACTGGTATATTTAGCCTTTCCCTATGGAAATGATGCACGTTCCCTCCCGTGTGCGTGGGAGAGTCCCTTCCCCCAGCAGCACTTGAACCCATTGCCCAATCGCGCCACGTTTCCCGCAGGCATCGCCGGTATTTGTTCCCTCCACGGAAAGAGGGAGGCGAGAAAACTGCCACCGGCACTCCCACGGTCCCCGGGAAAGGCTGCCACGGGAGCCCAACCCTTTACAAGCCACCGGAGAAGACCCAGCAAAAAGCGAACCCCAGGGAGCTCCCAGCGCTGCTCGTGCCTTGTCACCCAGGGGGTGACGCCCGTTGGGGAGTGGGGAGTACCCCCCCACCATGCCCTTGGCCAAGGTCCCTGCCCTAAATCCTGATCCTGGGGACACCCCTGTCCTTGCCAGAGCCAGCGCAGCGGGGTGCGCGGGTTGACGGGGGCGGGACAGAAGGGTCCGTGGGACCCCGAGGGGGGGGGGGGAGGCTGCGTGGGCGGGGGGCAGTGAATGGCCGGGGGCGGGGCATGAACTGGGGGCTGTTAACCCACCCAGCAAAGAGCAAAAGGGGAGGTGTGTCCCTAAAATGCGGGCAGAGCGTGGGGCACTGTTAGGGGGCAGTTACCGGGGGG